>JAMKCH010022557.1:0-125874 GCA_023653785.1 Ophioderma brevispina | reverse complement strand
AGGTTGCCCTTTCACCTGGGGGGGGGGGGGGGGGGGGGGAGGGGGGTGTAGCAAGTTCTTTGGATAAGGAATTGTTTGGGAAGGTTTGGTATAGGGTTGTGACTCCAATTTACAAATTCTATTGCCTCTGTTGGGCCTTTTGATTTACTTTAAACCTTGCAAATTTATGCAAATAATGCAAATTACAGGATTCTATATGCTACACTTAAACTAAGGGATGTCGTGTACTACGTTCCTAGCTCGTGGCTTCATTCAACCTACCCGCTGTTTGAACCAAAGTACATTATAGCTAAATAGATATTATTTGCAAACTTACTACAATTGTGTATGTTCCATCGTACGATAAAAACTGAGGTTTACGCATACTTGTGGTAGTTTACCGTTTCGAGATGTGGCTAGTCTACCCATCTGAGTTAAATTGTGTTAAACACAAATTAAGATATTGCAGATTAAGTTATTATGAGTAAGTCGGTGGATATTCTACCCTCTCCTGTGAATGCTATATTGTGCTCGACCTCCCCACTGGTCAGGTGTGCGTTTGGAGGAGGGTGATCTATGATAACCGTTGAGTAAGATTGAATTTCAACTCCCCTTGTGCCGAAGGTGCACATGTGTGTGGTATTTATGGATTGAGTGTTTGTTGTGGATCTCCTACCCTTCCAATATTAATGTCATGATGATACTATGAAGTGGCTGTGGAGGTCGACCGGCCTTCAGAGTGGTTGGTGCTAACCTTCTGGAGTGAGAAGGATGATATTTTTTATCATAACCATAAGTAAGATGTTTCAACTCCCCTTGTGCACCAGGGCACTTGGTTGTGTTATGTATGGGAGTGTTGGTTGCGGAGCTCCTACCCTTCCAATTGATGTCGTGATGATTATATGAAGTTGGGCTGTGGATATCTAACCTGCCTTTCAGAGTGGTTTGTGCAACCATCTGTGTATAAATTATCTATGCGTGGAGATTGAGAATATTAAACATTCTACTGGACGGCATAAAACTTGCGCGTCACCTCAATTGGCTCATTCCTCCTTTCCTGGAAGGAGTCTTGAGATAATTATAGATAATTTATTGGTTTGTTTCTTATCCCTCTTTTCCTTGTTCTGAGTTGAGATAAAGCAAATAATGTAAGGACGGGACATTTTGGCGATCCATTTTGAATTGCAAATTAAAGGAAAAACATGGATTATTTAGATTGTACATTCATTGAATTCTTTGACCCAAAAAAACCTAATCAAAAAGAATAAATTGACTCAACATATCTAATTGAGAAGCCAAGATATAACTAATTATATGCAATGTCAGCTATTTTGGCGGCCATCTTGGAAATGTTTCCCCAAAGGGGATTCATGGGGGATTTTGGTATATGATATATGATGTATTTGCATGTATTGGTGAAAAAATTCAGCTCAATAACAATTTTTTTTCCACGTAGTAGTGTCTTTTCTTCAGGGACTACAGGATGCTAAATCAAATTATCCAAAACAGCTCAACGAATTAGTTAAAGGTGCAACGAGAAAGAAGAGGATTTTAAAATAATGGGTATCCCTCAAAATGTGAAAATCTTGATTTTGCCAATGGTGTTAAGCTTTCAATCAAAAATATCTCTTTTCTTTGGGTACATCAATAGTGCAATTTCTAAAGTTCAGCCTATGTTTTCTATTAACCCAAATATAACAGATACAAATCACCTTTTGTTTTCATCTAAGTTATTTCTGTGCCAAATAAAAGGTGGGGGATCTATTGTGTGTCAAGCTATAGGAAATCACTACATATCATAGAAAATATGTATGACTTGCACCTTTCATTTACTAAACGGCGACAAAACATATAATAATAATAATTACATGGGCTTTAGAAGTGCAAACTCATCAAGATCACAGCCCCGCTGTTGCCTATAATAATTACGCTGCCATCAGGAATCGTCACAATTATTTCGCGTTAACCTAGGCCGGCAGTTGGCAAAGCGAACAATTCTTATCAGCATTTAGATTGTAATATCACCCCTAACAGCTATCACGAAATATCGATTGGTCGACGGGCACGCGATGGTGGTAGGTCCTTGCCCAATGTGCACGAACCAGAAACTTCAGATCATGAGTCGGCCGTCCTATCCCACTTGACCACATGTGCCCTCTAAACACATAATTTTTTCAGTTTTTCTAAAAAAAACATCATTTTAAGCATTGGTTGTTGGAACAATTGTTGTAGAAGGCCAGACTGGAGCACAAAAGATCTGAAATATGGGTTTCGCGCCATTTAAAATATCCCTAGATGTTATTTATTCAAATTTATCTCGGAATTTAGGGGGTCCTACCACGCGTAGATTTTCACGAGGCGCGAGGTCCGAGTACGTACATGACAACCATACTGTTTACAGATGGAAATCAGTGCAATTCTCTTCTTCTCTGTATGACTAATTCTCCTTCTCTATAAGGTTTACTGCAACTTTTCAATCCTGGAGTAGGTTCGGTTCAACAATACGTATTCGATGGCCACAAATGAGGTGTCAAAATACACGCAAATAAACACCGCTTCCCCGACTTTATCCAACAATGTATAATACGATGTATTGTTTGAACTCATCGTATTTGTATAATACGATGTATTGTTTGAGCTCACCACTCATCATATCCAACCACTTGGTCATCGCAGGGCAGTTGGAATTGTCACTCTTTTCCACCGTATATTTTATGGACAAGCACCAGATCTCCTCAGCCAGCTGCTATCTGAACTGCTTTCAGTTGATCCTCGCCTTAGGCGCTCAGTCAGGTCTCATGACCTTGCTGTGAAAGTCCCAAGGTCCAACTTGGCCTCCCACAGAAGATCATTTCTCCCATTCTCTGTAGGCTTATGGAATGCCCTTCCTCCTCATGTAGCATCAAACCAGGACTTGCAGAGTTTCAAAAGGGAGGTTAATCGCTATCTTGGCGCCAATCCGTCAGCGTTACTAATTAGATAACTGCTGTTAATGCCTAGCTTAGCCTTGACATAAATAAAAAAAGAACTTGACAAATTTCAGGGGAAGGGAGTTACTTTTTGGGATGTGTTTAGATGAAAACCAACCAGCTGCAGAACAAGTCGGATTTAGGAGTGGTTTCGCAATCATAGATCATCTACAAACAATAAATCAAGTCACCGAAAAATCTAGGGAATACCAACTACCCCTATGCTTATGGTTCATAGACTACGAGAAAGCCTTTGATTCCGTGTATTAATGCCGTCATCCAGTCATTGAAAAAACAAGGTAGAGAAAACTACCTATATCAGGACTATCTAAGAAATATACAACGTGAAAGCCACAATAAAACTCCATGGAGAGATTGAACTAATTATCTTCAGAAGGGGTGTCTGATAGGTGATACAATATCACCAGAACTTGAAGAAGTATTTAAGAAAGTAAACTGGGAGAAAAATGGATTAATACCAATGTAAAGAAACGAAACCACGCACGATGTGCTGATGATATTGTTTTTTATCTCTGAGACTGCAGATGAACTTGAAGAAATGATAGCAGATCTTGAAAGGGAGAGCCAAACAAAGTATGGTTGAAGATGAATGTTACCAAAAAAGTCATGTTTAATAGCCATGCTCTCTTCAAAGAAATCAAAATTGGAATCTATTTAGACCAAGAATTTTGTCCAGATGATAACCAATATCAGGAAATCAAGAGGGTGGGAAGCTTTCAGCAGACACAAGGACAGTCTAATGGTAAAGATAATACGGATTTTTCTTGTAGTGGAATTGGTATTATTAAATGAAACATACTGAGTTTTATCAGAGAGATAACTCTTGAATCACTCGAAGATGATTTTTTTTTACTGTGGCCGGGAGACACTATACATACAACAAAGAATATTTGATATTGAAAATAAAGCCATTCTTTTAACATGTTCAAAGCAACTGAAAACACTGGAAAATGTAATGGAAGGTTAGGGAATGCACATCAGATCCCAGATCATTTAAACAGCAGCAAACTTAATGAAGAACAAGAGAAAATCATGAACTCACTGAGTTCATGAAAAGATCTTGATCAAAAAATTAGCTTATATTCTGAGGTGGAGAGCCATCTGACAGCTCCGAGAGGTGAACCAAATAGTTGTATCTAAAGTATACAGGTCGGAGCTGCTAAAGTTAGCACATGACCATCAAATGGCTGGACACTCAGAGATAAGCAAAACATCTCAAAAAGATGTCACTGAGTATTGAAAGATGTGTCACACATTCTAATTAGTAGGCGGGCCAAATCCGAAAATTGCTAAGGTACCATTGAAACCCGTTCAGGCATTTGACGAACCATTCAGTGGAATCATTTTTGATTAAATTGGGCCTCTGCCAAAGACCAAGTCATCAAATAAGTTGACAATTTGGTGCTTGAGAGTAGTTTTCACGTCCTATTTTTTTTCGAGTCGATGATGACGATGACGATGATGATGATGATGATCACCACTATCAGCACAACCACCATCGCCACCACCACCGCCGCCGCCTCCACCACCACCACCGCCGCCGCCATCACCCGTCGCCGCCGCCGCCATCACCACCACCACCACCCAGAAGATGACCATTTCCACCACCACTATCACGACGTCGTCGTCGTCGTCCGCTCCCGTCGTCGTCCTCCTCCTTGTTCTCCTCATCCTCGTCATCGTCGTTGCCATCGCCATCGCCACTGCCACCATCACCACTGACGCCGCAGCAGCCACCGACGTCGCAGCAGCTGCCGCCGCCGCCACCACCACTACCACCACCAAATTACAATGCAAATGCTAGAAATGTAAGATAGAGGAACCTGCATTGCTCCAATAAACATGCCTGCATTGCTCCAAGAACATGCGTTTGTTCTACAGGTTATGAAGGAAGCCTCTCCGAACATGGTAGTAATCAAGGGGGTGAAACCCATTCAAAACCAGTCGTCCGTGCTGGGCGCTGACATTTTGAATATTGCACGGAATAATTATTAGTTTGGGTGCTTGTATACACACATAATGTCAATTCGATACAAATTTTTTTTTTTTTTTTTTTTCCACCACCACCGCCGCCGCCTCCACCACCACCACCGCCGCCGCCATCACCCGTCGCCGCCGCCGCCATCACCACCACCACCACCCAGAAGATGACCATTTCCACCACCACTATCACGACGTCGTCGTCGTCGTCCGCTCCCGTCGTCGTCCTCCTCCTTGTTCTCCTCATCCTCGTCATCGTCGTTGCCATCGCCATCGCCACTGCCACCATCACCACTGACGCCGCAGCAGCCACCGACGTCGCAGCAGCTGCCGCCGCCGCCACCACCACTACCACCACCAAATTACAATTCAAATGCTAGAAATGTAAGATAGAGGAACCTGCATTGCTCCAATAAACATGCCTGCATTGCTCCAAGAACATGCGTTTGTTCCTACATGTATAAGGAAGCCTCTCCGAACATGGTAGTAATTAATATATATTCTAAAATTATGCGGGAATAAATTGCATTATTCATTAGGTACGCATAGTTGTACTACTACGGCCGGTCTATATTCAAATCTCTTAGAGACGGGCCCGTCGTACAAAATTCAATATTTAGAGCCTTTGTCATCCAAACGAATAAAGCGCATACAAAGGAAAGCGTTATAAGCGAGCGCGAAGCGAACCTCTTATGACTAACGCGTAATGGTAGCTATTGAAATCTCTAAGTCTTACAGGTTTCAAAAAAGCCGACCCTCATTTGATCCCCTTTCGTTCTTTACCATTAACTCCTATGAGATCAGAAATCGAACGGGAACTTGACAAAATATTGTAAATTTTTAATTTGTAGTCCCGATATTCAACAAGGAATTTTATTTAATTCTCCATTCTGTTGGATATTTCTGTTTTCTCGCAAATTTTATTTTTTATGTACTTGTTTTTCTATCTTAAACCTATGATAATGTTGTGCTATTTTTAAAATTAATGCTTGATATTAAATACGATAAATAAATATAATTGAAATAAAATAATAATAAAATTTCACCAATAGAGGCGCTCTTTAATTCATATTCTTCAGGTGAGGGCGGCCAGACATCAATTTTAGACGTTGCCATTGGTTCAATAAAACGGAAAAGCGAGATCTTGACGAAAAAGTCTGATTTTTTTTATATGTTGTCAGGCGGTGACGGCTGGATTATGGAAACAACATTTTTGACCAGCTGGTCATCAAGTAGAAAGAATAAATACTACTTAACCCAGGGCGCCCGGACAACGATCTGCCTTATTTTGGGCATTTGGGATTTCCAAACTGTAATTTAATGGAATTCTTCGTGCATTGTTTGGCAAATATGACGAATGAAATTGTACTATCTGAGCGCTCGCTTCTAAGGTTTACCTGCATCATATTAGTGGAAAACGAGATTTCGCCAACGCCCCAGTGAGTGGAATACAAAAGCCAATTTTTCCCCTAAGCACTTCATAAGGTAGTAATATTAATTACATAATGTAATGATTAATGACAATAATAATATGGGGTCTTCAATTATTCTTCAACATTTTGATAATTGTATAGCATAAATTTATTTATTAAATGTGTTGTAAAGTTGTACTCATTTCAGTAAGAGTTATCATTTAAAAAAGTCCCGAAATGCATAGCCTCGGGCTATTTATCGTTTGTCTCCGAAGGAGGGGATGCGCCTCCTATTTTAATGCGCCTACTAAACCTCTTATCGGACGCCAACATATTCATGTAATTGTCAATTGGGGCATTTTACGCTCCTTTTCCAACAAAAACAAACACCCCAGCGGGTACAGGGTGATTCCAAAGTGATTGATTAGGGGCAACCACCCACTATGGGAAGAGTCCATAGGAATATCATAGATAATTGATTGTGGTACCAAACTTATCTATGTTTTTCTCTTCCATTGAAATTACAATGATACCAACCGGCCTAACATTACGTCAGAAGGACGGTAATATGTCATAAATTTCGCATGTCAGCAAAACCTCAATTTCCATCAAACACCGTATCGAATAGGGGAAACTTCCATCCGCAAAAAATATGATATCTACATGATTTGAAATAGCAGAGCGTTTAAGTGCTTTTAAAAATGTTTTTGGCCAGTAAAATGTCAAATTTAAATTTCTTCTAATCCTATATCCAGTATTTTCATACAAGGTGGTACAACTATGCAAATTATCACTTGTACCCTCACCTAAAATTTTATAACACTGTAAACTCAAAGTGACCTTAAAGGAAAAAATCAACCTACTTATATATAATCTGGCATGTTTTCATGAAAAATTATCCTTGGCTAACATAAAAAGCACTCACTGTTAGGCTCTAGTACGTCCCCACTTAGGAATGCTTAGTTGGATCACATTGTCATTGTCCCCGGCTCCCCCAGTGTTAAGAAGGACCACAGAAGGTCCAATCGCACTTGAAAGTACGTGGGCAATAGACTGTGCGGCTACCATGACCCCCCTGCACCCCCCTCCCCGGGGATTTTTGGAGACAGAAACCATTTTGTTGAGCTTTATACCATAAGCAATTGAATTCGTTGTCTGCCAAAAATCCCCCCCCCCTGTGTTAAACGGGATGCCGCTTTTTCAAAATTGCTGCCAAAATGGCAACTACCACCCCCCTTTGGGAGAGCAATTGCAACATGCCTACAAACACAGAAACATCCTAGGCACTTGATTTTGGTGCCAATAGATAGCTATGGTCCTCCTCTTTCCATTGATACCACATGAGTACCAACATGCCTGGGCATTAAGTCACAATGAACTTCTAAAGTTCTCGCATGTTCCCACAATTGTCAATTTCCATAGACACCATAGGGACAATTCAATTTTCGCCAAAAAATGTTAGGAATATCCAATTTTCATCATGCGGTTTTTTGGCTCTAACTCAATGGAAATGACTAGTTTTATAAATGAGAGCATTTTAGTGCATAATAATGCCTTTTGAGTCGCTAAAATGTGAATAATCAATTTCCACCCATATTCCATACATGTATTTTCATACTTTCCTCAACATATGACCGCATGGTGACGTCATAATGGGGATTTTTGGCACTTAATTTTGATACCATGAAAGAAGAAACTTTAAGCTATCCTGTGGTACAAATTTACATGATCGGATGTTCAGTAACGAAAAATCATGGGGGTGGGGGGCGTTTTGTTACCAAATGGCTCAGTAGACGAATGGTTAATTCCAAACGTGACAGTGGATGCCTTCCTAAGCCTTGGAAGATTGAATGATGTGCCAGAGCCTCGTAATGAGGATTTGTTGATGATGCACATCCAAAGTCAATTATCAAGCCCTGATTTGGTACCGAGGCAGATGGTGGCAAGAGCCAGAAATTCCTCCACCAGAGATCATGGTTGGTATTAAATATGGTGCACTGAGACAATGTGGGCCATCCATGAGAGTCCTGCCACAAGAGTGTCTTGTCTTACATAAAAGTAGAGGAAGAATAATCATATACAGAAGAAGACAATTAGACATAACTCAAGAAGAGGATGAAAGAAAATGTCATTTCTGAATCAAAGGTGCTGCATTTAAGCTCGTAACCAAGGGAACTTTGCTTAAAAGATCGCAATTGAACAATACGGTAACCAATGATTATTAAATTGGAAATTCCTTATCATATCCAAACACAGTGTTTTTCCCAATTTAATCTATCCATAAGTGTGGTAAATGTTTCTGGCTGCTTCACTGAATTCTGCAAGTTCCCGCTTGTCTTTGCATTGTTGCACACCAACTGGGCAGACCAAGAGATGCTCCATTGTCCTCCTCTGCTTCCAGGTAGATCCGGCCGATTGTGGATCTCAATCAGCTGACACCGCCACTCAGCCAGCGAGAAGCCAGGCCCAGGCGGGAAAACGGCACAATTCAATACCATGATGGCCACTTGGTTGACAGCAAGGCTTGTCTTTCCACAAGCCAAACTGCCCCCAAACTTCCTTAGAGACTATTTTCAAAGGACCCGACTTGCCTAAGAAACTAATAACCGCGACCTAAGGCGGGCACAGGGGCCCTCTGTCCAACACAGGCGCTCTATAACAATACTTGGCGCTATGGCCATGCATGCTACGCGGCTGCATGTATAAGTTGTCCGCCGACTGGCGAAGAACAACCCTCGCGACAAGCCGCCAGGAGGCATCCACGACGGGCACCTTCTGGGCTGTCCCCTTCCATACTGGGCAAGCATACTCTGCACGCGAGCAGCACAGGCCAAGCTCCGTCGATCTCAGTGCATTCCTGCAAATACAGTGTCATGGGAAAAGGCCCCCTTATGGAGGTTCAGGGGCAGAGACCAGAAAGCTCTTGAGTTAACTTTTCGAGTGGCTTTCGGAAGGGGTTATGTCCTTATCTTGACATATGACTATGTTTACTGTTTTTCTCGGTTCCAGGGCGGAGCCCCCAGAAGCTCTTGGGTTTTAGGCATTTTCCCCGCGCATCCGAAAGCTCGCGGTTATCTCACATTCATGAAGCCAGATGAACTATACTGCCCCTAGCGGGGTCTAGAGTTCGGAGCCCGTGGAAGCTCTTCAGTTAAATAGCATGTTTGATGCTTCGAGAAGATCTCAGTTATTCGGTCATTATCCTTGAAGCAATGAACTATACTGGCCCCTGGGCGGTTGTCAAGGTGACGGAGCCCGGAACCTCTCAGTTTTAGTATGTTTGAGTGCTTCCGAGGGCTCTCAGTTATCTCATTATCTTGAGCGATGAGCCTTTATGCTGAACATGGCAGGGGTCCATGGGGCGGAGCCCAGGAGCGGAGATATTAGCATGTTTCCGCGCAGCCGGAGAGCTCTCGGTTTATCTCACAATCATGAAGCAGAATGAACTATACTGCCCTGGCGGGGTCCCTAGGGTTCAGGGCTCGTGGAAGCTCTTGAGTTTAAATAGCATGTTTGAGTTCCTCGGAGAGATCTCATTTTATCTCATTATCTTGCAGCATGAACTATACCGTCCCTGTGAATAAGGACAAATCACAACAATGGTATTTTTTTCTTTTTATTTGTTTCCGAACCATCATTTCAGCGCCCCCTGAGGTGCTGTCCGGATATGCCCCTCCGCTCCACTTGCCCCTCCCTAGCTTACAACCGCTGCTTTCCGATGCCGATGTGGGTCTTAAGAGATACTGCAGTCCAAGGTGACTCCTAGTAAACATGACTATCACGGTGCTCCACGGGCGCTCCAGACCAGGTCACTCAAAGGTGACTCCTGGCACGGCCGCGCAGACTGAAAGCATACACCTGTGCCACCCCTTATGGACTTGCGCCGCTGATGGGTTCTCTCACAATAATGAGCGAGCTCATCTAAATGCCTTTGAGTCTCCCTTTGACAATTCTGCAATCCTGTACGCCCAGACAACAAACGACAGGCCTCCCTCACTCTCAGGCCGGTCGTCCGCACAGAGCCGAACAGAGAGCATGAGCAACGCTCCCCCGTGGCATTCCATCCCTGAGCCACATAGACCACAACAGGCCACCTGTGTGTTTGAATACGTTAGTAATTTCTTCACAACAACAACTTATGTGGATGCATTTTGTTGCGTCGCTACGCGTACACTCCTTGCCTGAACTCTCGGAAGCAGTATTAAAAGCGTTGTTGCTCACTTGGTAACCATCCGTCCAACACATCCGACTCAATAAACCATGGTTTATGCAGTGTTAAGGTGATCAGTGATTAAGGAGGGTGCTGTGGTTGTGGTCTAGTATATAGTAAGTCAGAGACCATTTTTACATAAACCGCCTCCTATATATACACTTGAAAGGCTAACTACTTCATTTTAAGTTTTACTTTACCTCAAACTAATCAAACGTTTTCATGGCAAAGTAATATAATTAGGGGACACCGGCATTTTGCCTTTTAACGGTATTAAGTGTATATACACGTGTTTCATTGTTTGGTTGGCCGGCCAGGGGGAAAGATGACGCCGCGAGAGGCAGGGGAAGGCAAGGCCAAAAGGGGGGGTTTTTTTTTTTTCAAACTATTCCTTGGTGTGTGTTGAAGGGCGACTAATAGTCACATAGTGCATGAATTTGGATCAAATAAAGATTATGTCAAAAAAGAGCATTAAGTGATATTGCCGCCATTTTGAAAAAAGCGCCCTCACTCGTTAACCCAGATGGGATTTTTTGCAGACAACCTGATTTTGATAGCCATAGGTATAAGGTTTCCAAAAATAGTGGTCTCCAAAATCCCCGGGGGTGGTGCAGGGTTTCGGTTATGGGCTTATGACCTACAAGTATTTTCAAGTGCCTGTGTTCTTCTGGTGGCCTAATAGTATTGGAAACTGCATAGTCCATAACTAGCATCCTAGTGAGAGTACTAGAGCCCAACTGGGGACGCTTTTTATTGTTAGTCAAGACTAATTCTTCATTGAACATGCGGATGATAGTAGGTTTATTTTTACTTCTTTCGTCACTTGACTGTCAGTCCAAGGTGACTCCTAAAGTAAACATGACTCTCACAGTGCTCCAGGCGCTCCATACCAGGTCACTCAAAGGTGACGCCTGGCACTGCCGCGCAAACGGAAATCATACACCTGTGCCCCGGATGGACCTGCGCGTCTGATGGGTTCTCCTCACATAAGATCGAGCGCATCTAAAGCCCTTTGAGTCTTCCCTTTGACTCTGCATCCTGTACGGTGCCATACAAAAACGACAGGCTCCCGCATTCTCAGGCTGGTCCGCACCCCGCCCGCCGGCACCTATTCCGCAGGAGAGGCCATGAGCACGCTCCCCCGGGGCATTCCATCCCTGAATCCCACTATACCACAACCAAGCCCCTGTGTGTTGAAGTACGTTAGTTAATTTCTTAACCCAACAACTTATTGGGCGCGTTTGGTTCGTCGCTCCCGCGTACACTCTTGCCTGAATCTCTCGCAAGCAGTAGTAAAAATCTTGGTTTGCTCACTTAGTGACAATCCGTCAACACATCAAGACTCCAGAGACCATGGTTATGCAAGTTTTAAGGTGATCAGTTGATTAAGGAGCTTGGTTGTGGTCTAGTGTATGTAATCATAAACCATTTTTACATAAGCGCCCTCTTATATACACTTGAAAGGCTCTACTTGCTTTTTAAGTGTTTACAACTTTAACCCTCAAACGAATCCAAACGTTCATTGCAATAGTATATAATTAGGTGACTCCGGCATTTTGCCTTTAAACAGGTATTAAGTGTATAAATAACCGTGTTCAAACATTGTTTTTGGTTGGCGGCCATTTTGAATATGACGCCCTCTAAGAGGCAGGTTGCATGCCAAAAGGTGTTCACCTATTCCTTGGTGTGTTTTGAATGCTACTAAGTAATTCCATGTGCATTAATTGATCAAAAAATAAAGATATATTTCAAAAATGCCTTAAGTGAATATTGGCCCCATTTTTTAAAAAAGCGCCCTCACACTTTAACCCAGGATGGGGATTTTTGGCAGACCACCTGATTTTGTCACTATAGTATAAGGTTCTCCAAAAATAGTGGTCTCCAAAAATTCCCTCTGGGGGGGTGCAGAGGGTTTTTCCGGTTATGGGCTCTGACCTACAAGTATTTCCAGTGCTGTTTCTTCTGCGTGGCCCCTAATATAATTGGGAGATACATGGTAATGTCCATAACTAGCATCCTAAGTGAGAGTACTAGCGCCCTAACTGTGAGCGCCTTTTTTTTTGTTGTCAAGACTCATATCTTCATTGAACATGCGGATTATAAGTAGGTTTATTTTTTACTTCTTAGGCACTTTGAGTTTACAAGTGTAATCCACCAATTCAAGTTTGACATGTTGATATCTGGAAATTTTTATTTCGCATTTGACCAATTGTAAATGCTTAATTATCATTTTTAATAATTCTTGATTTATCCACATCTAATTCCTATTTTGTCCGTTTTCAGAATATGTATTCCAGAATGTCCAACATGGCGGAACATGCTCTCCCTAACAAATTAGATGTCCTCATGTTTTACTGACAGTAGATTCAACAGGGAAACATGTAAACATTTATAAAGAACTTGGGTGGTTTAAGCGCATCACGTGAGAGTCCAATTCTTTTATGATAATGCCGGCAATATTGGGCCGCGAACTGAAATGCAATTATGGGCATGATGTTATGCGTTTGATCAGGTCTTTTCGCCAGTGGTTTTCGCCTTGTTTAACAAATGCAGACGATAATTGCATGCTTATGAATTTTGATTAAATTAAGCGTAAATTAGGTCACAAATAGAAAAGTTTCTACAATGTATTTTAACCCTCGTCTTACCAAGGGGGGTGTTTACCCCCCCCCCCTAGTGACTTCCGCTCCGGTGGCTAAAAATGCTAACAACCTAAAACTTTCGTAAAAAGCTTCTAGGTAATCGTTCTCCTCATCCTTTCCGGGTCATTTTAGCGAAAAAATTGGTGAAGGTAGCCCCTTCACCGGGATTAGGGTATGCCGTCCAGTCGAAGGGGGTGGGGGTGGTTGCCACCAAGGATATTTTATGTTCATTATTGAAAATTTTATACACATCATGGCTCTAAAACCTGTTTATGTAAAACAGCCAAATGCCATCATTTAGAGCTGAAAACCGCATGAAATCCGATACTTCCTGCGATTTTTTAGCGCAAAATTGATTTTCGCTTTTTGTGGAAAATGCCCATTTTGGCCGACCGCGGACTTTGATTGGACATCTAGGTTTGTTGTTACTTTATTTGGTATCAATTTGAAAGAGGAGGACCCTAGCTATCCACTGGTATCCAAAATCATAAGCATCGGTACTTTATAACATTCCTCGAGGGTAAACCGTGTTACAAAAAAAGCTTGTAAGACTAGGTTAAGCCTCCTTATGTCCTCCTCAAGAGAAAAAAGACAAAGAACCAAACAAAATCAACACAATGACTAAAAGAAAACAAAACAAAATACTGGGCACAATTGCGTCTAACTAACAAATTTCAAAGAATGTGAAATCACCTCTCGGAAAAATTATTCGGGTATAAATCTGACATGATGACTTACCATTTATTCCAATTTTTTCCATTTTATAATATGATTACTTATCATTATTCAGCCATAGAAATAGTCTTCTCCCATTTGTGGTTTTGGCAAAGTTACTGACTTAAGGTGGGTGACGCAATTCACAGTCTCGCTCGTCCCCCTCATGCATTGAGGTTTTGATATATGAAGAAAGATCTTATTTTCTTATAACCCCAGTAAATTTGAGGCCGGAAGATTTTCCGTTTCGATGTTATGAACCAAAAACGTCCCCAAAATGTGTTCACACACACGATCCTTTGTAGGCGGGAACCATTAGGTTTTATTCCACGAAAAGCGCCTAAGCTGCTGACAGCATGGACTGGAAAGAGTGTTCCACCCACATCATAAAAATACATAGCTGCCGGGTCTGCGCACTTGACCTCTACACATGGAAGCAGGCGCCGCACCGTGAATGGTTCGCCGAGTGTGAAACAACGGAAGTGGGTTTGACGACCTCGGTTCTTGAGTATTATTTTATGGCGGAACCAATACATACACCGCTGGTTCAATAATATTTTCATAACAGGATGTTCGATTGGGGGATAAGGGCCTTAGGTATTGTGCTAGCCCATTAGCTGTAGAGTCCAAAGACCACAACCTTTGCCTCGATGTTTTCAATCGGCGACTCTGACCCGCTACCGACCCCAAGCGCCCTGGTAGAGGGCGTGAGTCTGCACGCAGTGGCTTCCCGAGATACTCACACCCACAGATGGCGTTCAATGTTAACCTGCCAAGCTGATAAAATGGACATCAACACTCATACAATAAATATTATGTGAAGCCCAAAGATCTAGTGTGACTCGAATATTCAATTTCTGACACCCCTTATTAAAAGAGTCACATACTTCAAGTTACCCAAACTCGGCTGCCAAAACGATAATTTTAGGAAAAATACCTACTCAGCAAATATCTAGGTTAAAATAAATTACAAATATATAGGTATAGTTATTTGACACAAATAATATATTCCCGATACTTTTAAACTGCTTTGCCGATGTTAGCCATATGGCAGCCAAAAAATGTAAACATCTTCAAAAAAATACCCATCAGCCCCAACAGGGTTGTCCATACTGGTTCCTAGCAGATAATATCTCTATTCCATTTAACTTTAAAAACAGTTTTCAATTGTTACTTTCTTTAGAACTACTATATTAGAATGCACTGCTTTATTACTTTTTTTTTGTCCTATGTATGATATGTTATGCTAAATAAAATGAATCTGAAATCTTGAATACCATGGATACAAATTTAAAATTATTAGCAAAATCAAATTAATGAAGCCAGTGCAAAGAAATTAGAAAGGTACTTAACAACCAACTCCACAAACAAATATCCATACAGAAACAAATATGGCCAAAAAGTGAAACAAAAACAGGGGTAGATGGGGAGGTGGCGTAGCTCAGCGGAGATGGGCAAAGCAGGTGGGGCACGTGCTCCGGGCACAAATCAGGGCGCTGCCGCAGTGGCGCTGATATGACGTTGGGGAAAATAAAATTGACACAAAGAAAAAATATCCTTTGTTTGGGAATGTTGTTGTCACTGATGTAAATTTCATTTGCTTCAAGATAATGATATAACTGAGAGCTCCAGAAGGGACTCACAACTGCTAAAACCGGAGTAGCTTCCGGGGGCTGTCTAGGAACCGCCCCATCAGGGCAGTAGAGTTAATCGCTTCTCAGCTAATAAGATATACTTAGAAGCGTCCCCTGAACGCTGGAGGCACTCACACACATTTAACTAAAACTCGAGATCTTCCGGGGCTCTGCCGCCCCTGGGACCCCCAAGGGGCTTGTCCGGTCCCCCTAGTTGCCGTCTGATCCCACCCTTTATGCTCAGTTTACTAAATTGGACCATGTATTTGTTTTTTTTAATCAATATTTGGCTGCCATATTGCCTGCCCATATAATCTGATCAGTTAATAAATCATAAATTGTTGATTGTGAATGGCAATAGCAAATGTACACAAGCGGGTATTACACAAATACTTTAATTTTTTATTTTTTTTATTTTTTTTATTTTTTTTATTTTTTTTATTTTTTGCTATTTTGAAATTGAAGTGTACGACATTGAAAGTGACAGAAAATAATTTACGGTCTCACAGTAACACATTTTCCTAGCAGAAAAAAATTACCTGCCATAGTGCTGATTCACTATTATCAACTATGGCGTTCACTGTGGCATAGGCCGTCTTTTGAAAATATTTCGGGAAAGTCACGGCACAGACCCGGCAGCAATGTATGTTATGATGGTGGGTAATTGTGAACACCCTTTCAACCCTGCTGTCATTACTTTTCATTTTTCGTATACAACTTCTTGAACTCTGGGTCTAAAGGCCCAGCTTGGAACACAATTTATGTTTCTTCTACAGTCCAAACAACATGACCGATTAAACTCATTATCATTTTGGGGGAGAAGACACAAATGTGTGAAAATGATCGGAACCAAACACATGATAATGATAAAAATTAAGATGGATTTACGAAGCCCAATATTATTGGTCTCGCGTATATGAGGTTTAACTCATAGCTCAACCATATTTATTTGGCTTAATCGATCCATTTTTATCGCAAAATTCTAATCAGACGTTTGGTGGTTTTCAGGCGATATGCATTCCCGTGAGGAGAAATCGTCAAATTCAACCATGTGGGTCACCCACTTTTCAGATATAATTTTTAAGTTTCGTGAGGTTTGGTAAAGAGTTATAGTCGGTAAACAATGCCACATGTACATTTCAAAGCGATCAAAAGGATCCGATTAAGAACGAAATGGACAATTGCTCATTTATTCTAGCTAATAGTCACCAATTTTTTACTATATGTATAACATTGGAAAAGTTACTCATCTTAACCGGTCCACAACAACACACACCACCCAAAATTCGCTCAAATAGCTATTCAGTTTCATACATAGTGGCGGATGTTGAATTTTCCCTATACCAAAGCGTTTCTTCAACATCCTCATTATGGAATACAGCAATCGACGTTTTCTCAACATCGGTCAACCAACGTTCGTCATCGCAGAATCTGCTCAATTTGTTTCATACATAATAACGGATGCTGAGTGGATTGCCGAGAGTCACCGATTTGCACTGTAAATATAGTATCATTTTCTATGGTATATACCATATTTATACTTAATTACATATTTTGCTTGTGTCATTTTATAAATTTAAAGGGGGATGCCCGATTAAAGTATATAATTGTTCCCATTTTAGAATGGCCTTCCCCAACCTACCTGTAAAGTTTCGCGCCGGATATTTCAACCCGTTGTTTTGGATGTGAGAGCTAAAACGTGATTTTGTAATCCCCATTAGAGTAGTGGTAAAATTAATATTGGTCGAGAGACCAAAATGGGGGGCCCCAAAACCTTTTTGTTTTCGCTCATACATCAAAACCAAACATCTTTTAGGAGAGCCCTAATATTTCACAGGGTAAATGAGAAAACTAGTAGCGTTGCATTTGATACCAAAATATGACCACTTGCCGTAAAGACTGTGTCCCGGTGACGAGGCTATTAGCGATCGTGGCCTGGACCTCTAAGATTAGAATATTCCTCACAAAATTTCAAAATTTCCTGGTGGGAAATCAAGTATGCTCTTCTATGACAGAGGGTTCAACATCTATCACTATGTTATACACCAAAAGTCACTCTGTTATGCAACATACTTTAACATTAACAAATTTCTAATTAAGATTATAAATTAGTACTTACAACTTCGGCATTCTTGACATATTTCAAGACTTTGATATGTTGTACCATTCCATTAATTTCGTTAAAAATATAAAATTTCAACCTTCTGTCACTATTTAATACACCCGACAATATATTTCCCACCCGACGACAATCATGACTTTGGCCATTTGGTCTTTAAGAGCATTCTTTCATATGCTGCAACCATACCAAATTAACTGACAAACGATGTAATTTTGCTTTCCGTTCAAAGCATCAATGCTGATTTTTGTTAGGCCATTTTTCCGCACTTTTTTGTTCCAGAGCTCATAATAATCTTCCACTTTGTTCTTTAAGGGGGTTTACCCGATCATGGTTTCCATGTTTCATGTTCCTCTAATCACGTTGAAGCATATACCAAAAATAAAGTTTTGAGTTAAATCGTGTCCTAGCCGGCTTGCATATGTAGAAACACAAACTTTTCTAAATGGACCATAGGGCAGTGTGTGTTAATTAAAGTGGTCTTAGCTTTTTTTAACCCTTACTTGCACGGCCATCTCCGGGAAAGAGTAATATATTCATCCTTGTCTACCTGGAGAACTAATAGTTGACTTTCAAAAACAATATAAATCGTATATGCAAATATCCCGTGCTGATTCTGTCCTAATAGGAAAGCGAAGGAATCTAAGATAATATCTATTGCTCCTTCGCCCAACCCTGGCTTGTTAGCTCAGTGGAAGGCGCCTGCCTAGTAATACAGGGGTTGCCGGTTCGAATCCTGCCAACCACACATGTTTTATTTTTCAACACTATTCCGTGAACAGGGAAAGATCAGTGATCCACCCAAAAGTCAAATAATTGAAATTCAACAGGATTCGCTTAAATGAAGGACAACTCTGTAGACTTTCGTGAGTTAATTTTCTCCGACTGAAAACAATTGGACAGAAAGGGAGAAAATATCAGTTTTCAACGATATGAATTTCCATTCAATTAGGTTGAAGTGTCCCTACGGATGGTAAGCTAATGACTAAAATACCCGATTTTCGTCCCCTATCAGGTTGCTTGTTTTGATTTTATCATTTGTAGGTATATTAAGATCATATGCTTTACACCTATGCAAAAATCTGATTTTTGATATTTTTTTTCGATTTTTCTCTGCTTAAAGCAAATCACGGATAGTGTCTTTAATAATGCATAATTTTTCCAGATACGAAAGGTCCACTCGGCAAATGGAAGACCTGATCCATTCCTGATGAGAACATTTCTGCTTCTTCAAATTATGATGGAAAAATAATGGGCAGAGTATCATGGAATGGTCGACTCAATTGTTGTGAATACTTTTGGGCCTCCTTGGGATGCACGACCCTAGGACCTTCAACCAGGTCGACTTCGATTATTCTGTTGCCATTACGGGGGTCAAAACCACAGGGTGCGGTAACTCATATACTCGCACAATGGGTGAAAACTCTACAAATACAGACGGGTGATGACTTAGTTCGTTGTCATAATATCATGAGGTGAATACGGCTAAGGTAATCACAAAAATATTTGAGCTTAACGTTATTGAATAATAATTCATAAATCGTAGAACCGAAAGAAGATTGCACATAGCACACCAAATTCGGGATAATGTGATGTGTTTGTAAAAAATCTCATTAAAATTTACAAATTGATTTGAAGGCTCCTAATTTACAGAGAGTGACCCTATTTAAATAAAATGTTCATCTTGATTGGATGACTTGAGTCCAAACCCCATCCGTAACGTTTCGCGCCGATAATTCAATCCGTTTGATGTGAGAGCTTAAAACGTGATTTGTAAGCCCGTAGAGTCGGTTTCTCGGTACATTAATATTGTCGCCCAAAATGGCCCCACATGTTCGCTCAAACATTCAAACAAATATCGTTTAGTCCCTAAATTATACCAGTAAATGATAAAAAAATAGTAAGTTCGTTTTCATGGGCTTTGAAATGGCCTTGGGGTTTAAGGGCTATTAACCCCAAATGAACATAACGAATGTTTCTTGTGGGGTAAAAATACCTTCAGAGACTCTTTAAGCTGACTCAGAGATTCGAAATAGAATTTTTGTGTGTGTATTTATTCAATATCCCTTGAACTAAAGATAGTCACCTAAAGTGCTCAATTCAAACTTTTAGATGAAACCGACTTCTCGTTTTGATGAAGTAAAATCTATTACCGTGTAGTATACACAGTACCATTGGAATACTGTGTATTACAAAATTCCGTAAAATCCGGAATTTCATTACATTCCAATTGTGATTTTTTTCATGAATGCACATCTAACCCAGAGCTAGCACACATTTGTAACAGCTCAAGTACAAAAGGTTCTGAGTGATTAAATATGTTTGACAGATGACAGGGACCCCTGAACGTGATTCTTAAGTGTGCGCAAAGTGGTGTCCCCCCCCGCCCCCCCCCAAACCCCCCTTAAGGAAGGGGGGGCCAAAAATGAAAAAGGCTTAAAAATATTCAAATTTGTTTAAATTTGAACCAATCATTTTCAAAAGCACAAACCATCTTATTGTCTAAACCATAAGGATTCAGAAAAAGTATAGTTCAATGTATATTTCCCACATGCGTACATTTTTTCAGCGTTATAAGGCTAAAAACAGCAAAAATCAATAAAAAGGGTCAATGTTCAGTTGTACAAGAGGGTCACATTTTAAAATTGCTCTGATTTGGATAAAAGAATGGGTGCAAATTATTGGTGGAGCTCATATGATAAAATTAAGGCATAGTTTTGAGTTTCTCAAATGACTTGCTTACGAAAGTAGGAGGGGGGGTAAAAGATCAGCCCCATTGAAAATGGCATGGACTTGACACCTTCTGGTGCCCCCTACTCGGAAATCAGCATTTAATACAGTCAAACTATTCCTTATTTTAATCCTATGAACTCCCCCAATAATTTGCCCCGTTTTGTTATCAAAAATCGGAGCAACTTTAAATTGACCCTGTACACTGAAATTGACCCCTTATATTGATGTTTATGCTGTTTTATCCTATCACTCTGAAACTTTAAGCTGTACATATACAAACTAAAACCATTTTTCTGAATCCCTTTATGTTTAGACACTAGAATGGTATGCTTTCAAATGCTTGGATCAATGTAAAATTTGAACCCCTGTACAAACTTTGTTTTGGCCCCCTTCCTTAGGCACCACTTGCGGCACTTAAGAAGTATGTTTCAGGGGTTCCGGTCCAGTCTGTCCAACCTCTTAACACTCAAACCTTTTTGTATACTTGAGATGTGTTCAAATGTGGTCTGCTAGCTCCAGTGGCTAATAATCGATTGGATCTTAGCTATTTAACACAGGGAATAGTACGTGGATAAGCCTTATGTACATGGGCAGGGGGTGTATGACACGATCTGCTCCGATTTGGGCATTGGGGGTCACAACGGTAATTTGGGGAACTGCTACGTGCTTTACTATGGCAGTCTCGGTCACTAACAGTGACATTAAAAAATCACTCTGTAAACCTTTGTTTCAAAAGATCCTTATGTAATTCATGAATAAATTTAATAAAAAAATTATTTGACTTCAAAATCCGTCGGGGTTATGGATTAACCCCGCTGAAAAATAGTGTAATTCCAATAGTCATTATATTTAAATATTCGAGACCAGGCCTACTCTATTCACGTCTGTAAGTAACCGTTCGAAATGCGTAAGAACGCCCTCCTACCGTTAGTCTTGAAACAGACTACCACCCGGAAGTTGATGCCTTTTAATTTGCTGTGATGTTAGGTTGGGCATTTTTCAGTTTCATTTCATTTCATTTCATTTTATTAGAAAAAATCAACTGGCAGCCACAAACGCTGAATTGCATGATTAAAATACAATAAGATACAAATCAAGATTAGACAAACACGCAGTAAAATACACATAAAAAGCTATTAATTACACATATATCCACCCACCAATATTAGTCATAACTTGGATCTGTCCGCTCACTCACTCACTCATCACTCCTCACCTTCACTCACTCACACTCACTCACATGCCACTCCTCTCACATCACCCTCACTCCTCAACTCACTCTCACACACTTCACTCTACACTCACTCCGCTGCAACAAGTCCTTCACAGTCACCCTCACTCACTCCCATCCCAAGGGGTCCTCAGGTCCACTCCCACCTCACGTCACTCTCCCTCCCTCCCTCCCTCCCGCCCTCCTCACTGAGCCAGCTCCTCAACGAGGCCTGTCCCATCCCTCGCCCCGGAGTCACTCCTCACTCACTCAACTCACTGTTAAATTAACGTACTTACCACAAACTTAACTTGCATGTATTAATCATCAAAAAGCAAGTTTGCACTCATCTTAGAGTGACCAGCAATGATATGGGGTGAAATCCCTGGACACAATTGCACAACATCATTGCACAAAGTACACATTTACATTCTTTGACGGTGCTGGAATGCACTATCCATATCGGTTGGTTCGATCCCCTGTACTCTTGGTACTTTCTTAGTACACCTAAGTTCATGCACTGAGTCGTTAGCACTGTGAGGGAACCGGATTTGCATCTATCGGATTTGACACATTTCATGGCAAACGTTACACAGGTTTGTATCTTCTATCAGGGCAAGTGAGCTTAAACCTAATTTAGCCAGAGCTTCACAATCGGTTGAGTAGTTGAGCCAGGAAATCGGAGGGGGCACGCTTTTGGTAACTCTTTCCAATTTGATTGGTGTGGTCTGGGCAATCATTGAGATTGGTTTGTATCCAGACCGGGGATGGCATACTCCAAAACCGGCCTGACATAACCTGTGAATACGTGAACCAAGTCTGAGGTTTTGGCAGACCAAAACGTTGTAATCTGCTCAACATGTAAAGTCTAATACTACCCTTACTAACCATGTTATTAACCGAGAATTGCCAAGATTGCATGTCCTACCTCCCCCCCCCCCCCCCGTGGTACATGCAAACAAGACGATTGAGGGCGCAAATCGCTAGCAACTCTAGTCAGCCTTTAAAGTATTTGATTTTTTTTCGCCCCCAATATTAACTATAAATCGCCAAATTTTATATACATTGTATGTTGGGTTCCCCACAATATACCCTGTAAGCTATGTGCGCGCGCGAGCCACACTGCACACAATACATACACACAAACACACACACACACACAACAAGCCCTCATCCTTCACACAACACCCTCATCCCCACACCACCCTCACCCACCCCACGTACAATCGCACGCATACATTTACATATACATTTAACATTTGAATAAAACAATGTTTGAATAATTAAAGCAACACCTCAACTGCACTCTGACCGATTTTCTATACCAAAACACAATCTGCTAATGTTCTGCATTCTTATGTTAATCTATGCATAAGATATGAAACCTTACTATACTTTTGCCCGAAACTTTGTCGTTCCTAGACTTTGGACGATATGTACAGGGTGAGTAAAAATTGACCCTGATTGTGGTCCGCCATTTTGAATTTTTAAATATATCTTCTAACTCTGTGATTTCATCTGAAGCTTTGTTCATTAGCACTAGTTCAATTGTTAGAACACCACGCTGTAACACCCTTCGGAGCCGTCTTTTTATCCGTTTTAATAAGCACTCCTGATATCTCCCCGCTTCTGTGAAGGTGATTTGTAGGGCAACTTCACCCTTAAGCAGTAATGACTTTTTGTCTGATTAGTGTTTCTGAGGCTCTGGGATTGACCCAGAACCTTTGGCGGGTTTAACCTGGTTTGGTGAGCGCTCATCCATTCCATTCCCTGCAGAGCATAATTGCTGAAGTTGCTTGTAGGTCCATCTGTCTGAATGCCTTTGACATTCTGCTGATCCCCAGCAGGAGGCTGACAGGCCAATCCGCTCTTCGTGGCATCCTGGGAAAGTTCAGACCCGCCTCAATTGCATGATTGTAAAATTGGATGATGGCACTGAGGAAAAATTTGAAAGAACCAGAAAAAATTTTGTTGCTGAAATTAATGGAAAACGTCCCAATAGCATGCATTTCATCATTTAAACTATTGCTATATTAACCCTTGTCTACCTGAGGCAATTTTTTTGTTACAACAAAACCCCCCTTCAATTTTCTTTATTGACATCCAATTCTATTGCTGTGACGTGGTCCGTTTAAAACGTTTACACGTACGGAAGGCTCACTACACGTTTAGAAAATACACTACACGTTTACACGTCAGCACACCCTACTAAACGTTTTTTTTTTCAGTATTATTTTAATTGCTGAAGTCAAATTTCACCAATTTACCTTACCCCCCGTCAGTGAAAAGTAAAGTTAACAGTTTCCAATGCTTCTTCTAGAAATGGTTTCCGACTTTTACGGCAACGGGAAATCCCCCGTTTTACCAAGTATTCTGTACGTGAGTGGAGCCGACTACCTGACTTTCGGCATATACAACACCGCATAAACACGGCCCAATTATGTGGTGCTTCAAGTACAGAGGGATCTACAAAAAAGGTAAAATGACACGCGCTCATGGAACTCCCACATTGATTTCGTCGTTTGAGATCTTTGGGGATCTTCAACTGCTTTCTTTTGGATTAAAACATAACATAGTTAAGTAAAAACAAACATTTTATGGTAAGATGATTTTTGATCGAATGCTAAAGCCATTTAACCCGATTACGAACGATTTATGGCTAAGAATTGCATTTGCGTGGAAGTGCCAAAATTGCGGCAGTGCCGTTACTTGTTAATGACGGTGTTAAACGTTTTAAACGAACGAAAGACAGGACCGTGTAAACAGGATAGGAATTAAAACTGTACCTCCCAGCTCTATCCATTCCTATAAAATTTGTTAGGCCTACAGTATACTTATAGTTTTATTATTCTTTCCATTGGTATCAAAATATTTAGAAACCAATGATGACGTCACTCTGACGCATAATGTATAAAGTATGACAATACTGCATATAGGAAGACATTGATTTTGCCAATTTACTGACTCAAAACTAATATTACAACATTTAAAGAGCCATGGCCCGATCGCTCAATAGCATCGTTCCCCAGAACCCCATAGTTTAATACGCTTCCGGAAGTGGTCCGAAATTTAAGTAGCAGAATAAACTGCTAGTTTTTCGCATTTCCCTGTGAAATCTTAGGCTAAAGGATTGTTTTGGTTTGGAGGTTATAAGCTAAAATTGCCCATTTGGTCGAAGACCAATATTAATTTTTATAAGTATCTATGGGGCTTACCAATCACGTTTTTAGTTCTCACATAAAACGGATTGAAATATCAAGAAAAAAGAAAACAGTCGTGAAACTTTACAGGATTGGGTTTTGGGGTGAGCATTCCTATCAAGATGAAAACTTCATATTCGTAAATCGGGCCATCCCCCCTTTAAACATGTGCATCATGGGTATAGACATTATGACGTCTTTATGAACATAATGTGAGTATGTTGGTACTCATTTGTTTTTGGCATCAAAGCAGAAAAGAAGAGGACCTGCTATCGGGTGTATTGCAACAAAATGCAAATGTCTGTGATATTCCTGTGTTGTACTAGAGGCGTGTGTGGTATTTTCCTTCCCGAAAGAGGGCGGGGTGTCTCCACCGTCCATTGCCCCAGGCCACATCACATCACTTTGGGATCACCCTTTACCTTCCTATACCCCGGTAATTTTTGGGGCATGGAAACGGAGCATAACTGTCCAATTGGGCAATTACATTTACTGGGTTTTTTAGTAAGGGCGAAAGAAGAGACCTACGTCCGGGGTCACAACATCCGGTGAATTACAAAGTTTTGTGGACAAAGCTTTTCTTTAGTAACGACCGTGTCAACTGCAAAGAGATAGAGATCACAGAATTTTTGGCCCTCCAATTATGCTCCAGACCAGCTTGCTCCAGGACCCATATGCTCCTGGAGCATATGGTCCTGTACAACAGCTGGTCCTGAGCATCATCGAGGGTTGACAAACAGAAGACGAACTCAAACTGAAAAGAATATTAAAGAATTTCTTTTAATTCTGCTGTAAATACTGCTTTGAGAAATGTTAGGTTTAATCTTTTTCTACTAAGCCAATCTATGTCTGACTCAAAAATGTAAACATCTCCTAAAGCTCATATATGGTACTGTAAGCAAGCATTTATAAACAAAGAACATTTTTTATTAAGAACAGCAGAGTCAAAGAAATTCCTTTAATATTTCTTTTCAGTTTGAGTTACGTCCTTCTGTTTGTCAACCGCGATATGGTCCTGGAGCATAAATAATCTGGAAAAATATATTTAAGTCAAATATGCTCCAGGAGCCTATTTGAATATGCAAATGGTCCAGGTCAGGTTTCTTAGACCTGCCTACTGGTATCCTGGTAACCAGTACTACCTGTCCCATTGCCGAGTTCTCGGCGGCTAACCGACTCCCCCATCGGAGTTGTAAGGACTCTGAGAGTAGGGTAGCTGGTTACCCTGGTTAATGACACAGAAGGATCTTAACCTACAAGGGCAGGTCATCTGTGGGATAGCTAATGGCGGCCATCCCACACATGCTTGCCTTGCATGTTGGGCAAGGTTGCCCAAAGCTAGGCCCACCGCCGGAACGGTGGGATTGGACGTCAGGATTGCAATCCGTCCTATTATCTTTTGCTCCAATGAAATCCTCGCACAGAGTAATTTGTCTGAGTGTGATGTTAATCCGGGCCACCTCGTTTACGGGGACAAAACCGGATTTAAAAAAACTTTGGATCTACTAACTAACTAACTCAGATGAATATTTTTACTTACCAAAGTATTTAAAAAGCCCTGGTTACTGAAATCAAGTTTTATACACTCTATGACAGATGGTTCGACATCCGTCACTATGTATACACAAAGTCTCTGTTATGCATGCAAATATGACAAAATTGTAATTAAGAGTATTAATTTAATTAAGTACCTAAGCTTCGACACTTGGCATATTTGAAGAGTTAGATATTTAGGTACCATTTTCCTTAATTTCGTAAAAATAAAAAAAACCCGTCACTCTGTCTAACCCCGACATGTGCATTTGGATTATTCTCCTCCATAGGACCTTCTACATGATTTCACATAGAACCTACGAACAACTAATGGAGAGCGTAAACCCATATGTGGGGCGCTATTTTCTGGCCATTCCCTATTTTGGAAGGACGTTTCCCGCAACCACGGAATTATTATCGGATCCAATATTAATTACCCTAATTAAGCAAAATTCCTGCTTTTTGCGATACTAGAGATGTTTGAGCTGTTACCGTTCAAAATGAATGAAGCCCGATCATTAAAGTTTTATAGTCTGTTCCTTTCACCGGGAGAGGTAAGAGGAATATTTGAATTGGCCACAGGTACTCATAGTAATATAGCTAGTAAATAAATGTTTTGACTTTAAATACGATGTTTTCACATCTAAGGATAGCTTGTGGATTTTTCAATTGAAGTATTCAGGTGCCACACCTGTCAAATATTTTCAGGTGTGCTTTGCACATAACTACTGATAACTTACCTTTGACCCTGAAATATCATTACTTACCACAGCATTGGAGACATAGTGCTTCTTATTTCAATGCACACATAAACCAAGTTGAGGTTTCCTTTGCCCATCAAAGGGCCAAACTTTATTAGAGATTAGCAACAAAGCGGATTTGACAATCCCGACCAACCATGGCATATAGATTGCACAATTTCGAAATTTACGATGAATCGGATTTTTCGTTTTGATGCAGTAAACTTTAATGTTTAGTAAAGTTAAACAATCCAAGGATACTTGTATAGTAAAAATGCCGGATCCGAATTATTTATACAAAGTTGTGATTTTCTATCTAAGGAATTTGTTTAAGCACAAATTCACAAAGTGATTAGTATAATGGACAAGCATTATGTACAGTGCAAAAAACAGAACGATTTTTTTTTTTTTTTTAATCTATTTGAAATCTCTGAGTCGGGCCTTTAAAACCGGGGGGGGGCTATGTAGAACTGAATGCATCACATTCCGTAGCCGATTCTTTGCAGTAACTTTGTACCATGGACACATGTTTTTGTAATTACAAACAAGTCTCGTCGCCACATTGTCGGGGGACGGAACCATATAGGAATAGCACAACCTTGGAATATGATGTATCACTTAATATTGAAATCTCCTCTAGCCATTACCAATTCAACTGTGCAAAAAAACTTTTTGAAAATTGGGGCGCTCTATCCACAATTAATGTGCTGTTATTGCTTAAACACGTGTATTAGTTAAGCAGTGAGAAAACTTCATATGAAAATCTGACATGAATCGGGTCCCCACCGTGAATCGCATGAACATTTACCTGTGTGTTGAACTGTAACTGTAAGTTACGCGCATAGGGGTATCCGTCTCTCTTAACCGCTGGTTTATGAACACCCACGCAATGTGTTTAAGCATTGAGTTTGCTAGTTGTGAAAGATGTCCGGTTACTCGTTCCGCAGAGCTATAAGAATGTTTTTGATGCGATCTGGCTAATGATTTTTTCTGTATGAATTTTTGTGTTTGCTTATTCATCGGAACGCGCTTTTGAAATCGCGACACACATTCACCCCGTATCTAGAAGTACCAAAAACAACTAGAATTGGCGCGGTCCTCGGCTTGCGCGCTCGCTATAATAATCAAAGAATATAAGAACCCGTGTGCCGCCAGTCCGTCATTTCAATTCGGACCCGGGTCAATGACCTTTGACCTTGGCACGTGGACCTTTGACCTCAACATATGAGATTCCATGTTGCACCAATGACACGAGTTTGGTTCCAATGAACTTCAAACCAATCAAGCTTTCAATTGTGTGGCCATTTTTGAAAAATGTTTAAAGCCTATTTAAATGCGACCTCACATGGCCTTTGACCCTTGGCATCCGACTATTTGGTAATACAAAAAGTCTCTGGTATGCAACATATGACAAACTTTGTAAGAAGATTATTAATTAATTAAGTACCGACAAGCTTCGACACTTGGAATATTTGAAGGTTAGATCTAGTAGGGGACGCCATTTCCTTAATTTCGTAAACAATGATAAAAATCCGTCAATATGTAATCACCCGACGATGTGCATTTGATAGGTTCTCCTCCATAGAAATCTACATGATTTTTTTCACTGATGAACCTTACGGAAAAACTAATGGATGAGAGTAGACACATATGTGGCGCTATTTTCTGGCCATTCTATTTTGGGAAGGACGTTTCACCGCAGCACTGATGATTATCGGGATCCAATAGTATTACCTAATAAAAATTCATGCTTTGCGATACATCGAGATGTTTGGCTTTGAACAGTCAAAATAAATGAGACCTCATTAAAGTTTAGGTATGTCCATTCACCGTGAGAGGTAAGAGGAAATTATTTTAATGGCCACAGGTACAGTAATATAGCTAGTAAATAAATGTTTGACTTTAAATTTACGATGTTTAACATCTAAGATGCTTGGAGGAAGTTGGTCATAATTGAAGTATCAGATGAACACACCTGAAATTATTTCAGGTGTTATTTGAACATATAAACTAATGATAACTTACCTTTGACATGACCAAAATGAAAATATCATTACTTACCACAGCATAGGAGAAATAATGCATTCTTATTCAATGCACACAGAAACCAATTGAGTGTTTCTTTGCCCATCAAAAAATGCGGCCACCAAACTGAGTAAGAGATTAGCAACAAAGCGGATTTTGCACATCCCGGACCAACCATGGCATAAATTGCACAATTCAGACATTTTAGTGGAATCGGGATTTAGTTTTGATTTGCAGTAAACATTTATGTGTAGTTTACATCCCATAGGATAACTGTTGTATATTAAAAAATCCGATCCGGAATTTTATAACAAAGTTTGATTTTCTATATGAAGGAATTTGATTTAAGCTTACAATTCCAAAGTGATTAGTATATGGACAAGCACACTTATGTACATGAAAAAAACACGATTTTTTTGGAAATGAGGCGCGCCCTCATCGGGATATCTGAGTCGGCCTTTAACGGGCTACCCCGTGTAGAAATGAATGCATCAGTTTCCTGTAAGCCGATTCTGTGCAGAACTTTGTAACAATGGGACACATGTTGTGTAATCTTACAACAAGGTCTAGTCGCCACATGGTTTGGGGACGAACCATATATGTTATCACACCTATGGAAATATGCATGTATCATTAATTTGAAATCTACTCTAGCAATTACCAATTCAGCTGTGCAAAAATCTCAAAAATTTGGAAAATTGGGCCCGCTCTTCAAAATTATGGCTGCTGTTATTGCTGTTCTTTAACACGTATCGTTATAAGCAGTGAGAAAACTTCATAGAAAATCTGACCATGATCGGGTCACCCACCTTTAATACGCTTTAGAACATTTAGTGTGTGGGAAACTGTACTGTAAGTACGCGAAGAGGGTGGGTATACGTCTCTTCTTTACCGCTGTTATGAACACACAACGCAATTGTTTAAGCCATTGAAAGTTGCTAGTTTGGGAAGATGTTCCGAGTTATCGTTCCGCAGGAATATAAGAGTTTTTGATGCGGTTGGCTAATATTTTTTGTAGTTGAATTTTGTTTTTGCTTATTCATCGGAACGCGCTTTTGAAATCGCGACACACATTCACCCCGTATACATAGAAGTACAAAAAACAACTAGAATTGCGCGGTCCTCGGCTTGCGCGCTCGCTATATCAAAGAATATAAGCGTGTGCCGGGGCCAGTCTATTTCAATTCGACTTCACATGGACCTTTGACCTGGGCCGGACCTTTGACCTCCAACATATGAGATCCCATGTGAACAATGACACGAGGTGTTCCAATTGAACTTCAACTTTTCAATTGAGGTGAATTTTAAAAAATTAAAAAAAGAAAAAACCTAAAAAATTAAAAACATACAACATACACACGCACAACGGCTTGCAAAGTGGTCCTGCCCAGCTATTGCTGGCGACCCACAAAAAATAGAGCATGATACTGCTGCGTACGTATCAACTCAATCACGGGTCTCTTATTTCATAGCGCACAAGTTTACCTCTGGTTATCAGGGCAGATCGAAGCCTGACCAGACATCACGAGTAGAAGTATTCACTTTTTGGGAAGTTGTTGACATCCAATTACGTGCGATACTGGGTTTCCTACAGGAAAGCATTTTACCGAAATTCCATCCCACAAGCACGCAACGATGTGTGTATACGAGAGATATGCCATCACTACATGCACGGATCGCGGTTTAGTGACGCCTCCGTAAACTACGCCGATACATTTTGTGGCGCCAAAAATGTATTTTCATGGTGTTGGGGTTTGTGTGGTTTTTCAGAGTATCAATTAAAGAGTACTCGTTACTGTACAAATTTATGTACGCAAACGGTTGTTTTGGCACAGTTATGACAGAAAACAAAGATGACAGTATGAAACAAACACCATAGAATATACCCCCCCCCCAGCGATAGTTTATTTTATCTACTAGTACATCGTTGGAGCCTGTGGTGGTAGGAATTTCGGTTATACTTTAAAAAAACGATTTCCGCGTAGGAGGAAACCCCGGATCACATATTCCTGTTTCAATTGGTGTCATATCTCGAGCAGCTTTGTAAATGTTTATATACTAATGATGGTCAGATGTCACACACTGAGTTTGAACCCCGGTCATCTGAAATCACCCTCTTAGAGACTGGCGGCATTTAGAGCCGGTGTGAAAAAAGAGCTACACGTGTTCGTAGAACCGCTGCGTCTGGATACTATATTTAAGCACAATGCCAAGTACATTTTGCAAACTCTAAATATGTACTTACACTGTCCTGCTGTACCCCTGAAATGTGCTTATGTTGCATTCCAATCTCGAGAGTTGGAATGTGTTTTAGCAAGTACTTTTTAAGCACACTCAAGAAAAGTACTTACATTGTGCTTGCGATGTTCAAGTACAATGGCAGTGACATTTTGCACACAATTGAAATAGCCACTCAAAATATGTGCTTTACACTGTTTGTTTGAAGTGTCATTGTCTGGTGTTCCAAATATCGAGGTTTGGAATGTGCCTCAGCAAGTACATTTGAAGCACACTTCGAGAAAGTTCTTTTTTAACATGTGCCCTTGCAATGGGCTGTTGTTCAAATATCGAGGTTTGCCGATGTGGTACTTAGCAAGTACATTTGAAACCGCCACACTCAAGGAAATGTACTTACACTGCTTCCTTGCAATGTGCTTGCGGGTTCCAAATCTCGAGGTTTGGAATGTGTCTTAGCAAGGACATTTTAAGCACACTCGCTCGAGAAATGTACTTACACGTGCTTGCAATGTGCTTGCTGATGTTCCAAATATCGGGGTTTAGAATGTGTCTTAGCAAGTACATTTAAGCACACTCAAGAAAAGTACTAAACGGTAGATTTCAATGTGCTGCCAGCTGTTCCAAATATCGAGGGTTGGAATGTGCTCTCATTGCAAGTACATTTAACACACTGAGAAATGTATTAACACTGACTTGAAACTGTGCTGTGCTGCAGTGGCGTCGTCAACAAACGAGGGGGGGGGTGTCACTTTGTGCGAGGGGGGGCAGGCAGGGGAGAGTGACCACCCGCATCAGCACCATTAACCCCCCCCCCCGCCACCAAAATGAAACTGACCTGTTTGTTGTTGTTACAGTGTCTAGGAGAGAAGGACCCAATCCGCCCCTCAAAGAAAATGCCTCGCACGCACGCCCTTTTGCACCCCCCCCCCATTACACACACCACACACTGTGCTAAAGGTCTGGGTTATGCCCTTGAATGCTATTCCAAATGTCGCGAGGTTTGAATGTGCCCGATCAAGATACATCGTTAAGGATATGCAAGCATTGTGCTTGTGCTGTACTTGAATTGCCCCCATTGCTGCAGTGGCATAACCATTTTTTTTTTTTTTTTCTAAGCAGGAGGAAAAGGGGCCACATAGTTTCTGGGGGGGGAGGGGAAAGCAGGATTCAATTGGGTTAGTACAATGTAGGTCCTATATGGTGCTTACCACTGTTAATATTGGACATGTGGGCCATACATTTCAAGCAATTCTCCACGACTTTTCCACTCGTGTGGAGTTTACTGGAACTATTTTGCCCCTCCCACCTTACCCTTCTAGCTCCCCCGTTGTACTAGGAACACCCCTCCTTCTCCCCCCTTCCCCTCTCTTCACCCACTTTTTCCCCAACCTCTCCTTTCTCCCTCTCTCTCTCTCTCCTCTAACAACCCCTTCACCTCTCTTTGGTTCTCTTTTATCACACGTCAACTCTTCTCACTCGTTCACCCCTTCCCGCTCCCCACCCTATTCTACTCCCTTCTATCCACCGTATCGCAGCCTTTATCTCTAACTCACCCCCTTTTCTTTCCATTTATCTTTTTTTTCTAACGTCAAACATTCCCTCCTCGCTTCCTCTCACATTCACCATCTTACCTATCGTCCTCTGGCCCATGTTATGTTATCCCTCCCCCCCCCCACACACTACATCTGTATTGGAAATAGAAGGATGACACAAAACTCAGTATTTAAAACATTTCTGACCTTTTGTCCTCACAAAAATGATTTTTTTTTTCATTCAATACAGAAGTGTTTAACTCTTTTGCTTTTTGACACGTTGTTCTTATGTTGAGAAGGATTGCTGGCCGCTACTTTGACCACAAATGTTATTAGTTTTGCTCAGCCCCAAGTACAGATTGTATTTGGAGAGTACAATGTCAACAACAAACAAGCATCTTTTATATCGCAAATGGTATGTGGAGGACTACCAAGAATTTATGCCTAGTACCAGACATAAAAATACCAAGCAGGAAATGATCATCTAGGACCAGCAGTGATATATGCCAGTTAATGAAGAATTTCAACTGTTTTTTTAGCCATAATGTTTGCCATTTCACCTTCGCTTCCATTCAAAAAATTTCGCCATTCCCATTTATTAAATTTTAATTACATTTATTAAAAGTTAGTTACCGCTCTCTCTCTCTTCGTGAGTGGAAAAAACACAATAACAGTGATCGTTCATCACAATTTTTGTCAGAATTCCCTCCCTCATATCCTCCAAATCCCCCAGAATTGATCATCCCCTAGATGTTAACGTCAAAAATCACCAAGCTCAATTCATTTCATAGTAGGGTCCTGATGAGTGAGATTATGTAAGTATACAGAGGTCAAAATTAAGAAGGCCCCCCCCCGACAAAGGGTATTAGTTGTCTGGAAAAGGTAGGCTGTGTGTCTGTTACAAAAATGTTAACATACACACTGCAATGTATCAATATTTAATGTGCTGCAACAAAAATCACACAACAGGTAATCTTCTCCCTGAGGACGTCATTTATTAAATTGATGACGCACATTAAAAATGCCAGTTCAGCATTGGGAATCGGGGAACAATTCTACACGGGTACTATGGAAAAATTGACAGAATTGACAGAAGATGACGTTTCTAGCTATCATTGGCACCAAATCAAGTGTCTGTGGCTATTCTTGTGTTGTACTAGACAGGTTGGTCACTTATCTCCGTGAGTTTCTGTATAGTAAAATCCCAATACACGAAAATGGCATTTTTGATTTGTCATCAAAGTTAATAAAATGACATTTCAGGGAGAAGGTAACTTTCGTGTCTTTTTTTTTTTTTTGCACATTACATTTACATTTTTGCGTAACAGTTTTTAAAGAGCCTAATTTTTCCAGAAAAAGTTACCCTGTCGGGGGGGGGGATCGCGGGGGGATCTTTGAATTATGACCGGTATATTTTGTCCTATTAAACAAGCTTGTTTGTATGATTTTAAAATAGATATAAGGGTTAAATATGGACCCGGGGTATGGTGGACTCTCTCTGTGAATAGGAAATTTGAGCTAACTTGATGGCCTCCAGGGACTAGTGACACATACGCATTACGGATCAAAGGGTGGACCTTTGATGTAGAAACCTACATAACAATTTAACCATGTGATAAAAGGCCGCCGTCAGTCAGGATTGGATTGGAGGTGGTGATAGATGCTTTTATACGCCTTGCGTTACTTTGCTACCAAAAAAGTGGCACTTTTTTTGCCTATTTGTAAGTATACCATGGAAAAATAGATCATTAGGGCGTATGCGTGCATGTATAAGCTGAAAAATAGTAATAGGGCTATTAAGCGCGTATACGCCGATAAATAGTAATTTGAAAAAAAATAGTAATTAGGTATACGCGAGTAGTCTGTCGGGGGTCCCATCAAGTACCTTATCTTCTCCTTGGTGTTGTGAGCTTTCGAGCTTAAAGGAGTTAAGTAAAAAGGATGTATACGTCAAACAAATTACACCAAGAGTCACTGTCGCCAGAACGATAAGTTAAAATTGTTGTCTCAAACAATGCACATTTCTTATTTACCAAATACTACAAACATTCTAGATTTTATAAAACACGGTAACCGGTGGAATAGAGAAATAGAGCTACAATACTGACTGCTAGTTATAGTCTAGTAGTTTGGAGCTTCAGCATTATTTAACTATACAGATGCCACGTATAGCGTTATAAACATAGTAAATATTATATAGCCTATAGCCTACAGGCTACACATCTTTGCTCATGAGCCTGTGAAATAAAGAATTCAAAAATTACCTCTTAGTTATACCACATTGAATAGCATGTGTCCACCACAACACTGCTTGCATGCTTGTGTCTAACCTGTATACGGCTGTTATGCCACCAAAACTTAATTGTTATATTGCCCAAATTCACCCATGCATCAAAGCTTGTAACTGTCACGTCCACAGCAAATTTTAAAATGGCAGTTGACCTAGCCATATGGACCTGTTATGTGACATGGCATAAATGTAAGTACAAAGATTCCTTTACGCACATATCTCCAATACACTGACAAAGGCCAATTATAAAAAAGTAAGCACATTTGCAAACATTTCTCCTGAAACCCTTGGGTAAAACTCTAATTCAAAAGTAAGCCCACAGCAAGTACACCCGTGCTTCAGGAAAACCTAAGTCAAAAATAAGCACATTGCAAGTACCTCCATAGTGGTTTTAAGGGGACGGGAAAACTAAGTAATGTCCCAGATAAGTACATTGTAAGCACAAAGTAGAGTACATGAAAACTGAGAAAGATAGAAATTAGTACATGTTCAAGTACATCCCAGAATGTACTTGTGCCTTGAGTACCAAATAAGTACACAAAAATAAGCACAACAATATAGTACAAAGTAAGCACTTTTAAATGTACTTGGTATTTTACCTGGGAAGAGAAAAGAGAGAAGGTTGCCACGACATTGCAAACAAACATGGAAAAGCAAAGTAGTTTTTTCAGTTTTTTTCTTATGAGCCATAGCATAATATACTTTTCCCTTTTCGTGCAGACATTGACAGACTAATAACCTAAAGTCGACCTCGTTGATCTGGCATTACCAGACACCCCCACACCCCCCGGTTAATTCTTGCACGTTATATACGCATATTATCCTTTGACCTTCAAATGGTGCATCGCGAGGCCGTATAGAATCTATTGGATGCCGACCACAATTATAAGAAAATTTATTTACACTGAAATAGGAGCTTTGCCCCGTCTTTTCCGGGGCCCTTGTAGTCGCTCGTACTCCTCTCTTCTCGTTTTTGCCCTGGGGTAATAAAATGTTCGAGGTGCTGCCGAAGGAGAAGAAATGAAAATAAAAGAAAGAGCAAAAATATGGGCTCAGGAGCGCTCTGGTTCGGTGTACTAGTGAGCCGGACTAACTTGGGGGCGGCGACTAGTACTTGTCTACCTGACTATATTCTCTGAGTCAGTCAGAAAATGGCAGGATTATTGTGAACTAATATTGCTATGAAAAAAAATGAGCCCTCCTTTTTATTTCGTGTACAGATCTGCATTGTCTTGCCCCTATAAGCAATGCAAGAGTATACATTTTGCTAGTAGGTCATAGCCAGAACAAGTTCTGACCAATTTGGTGCGTTACAAAGCATTGAATAAATTTGAACATCAGTAGGGCAGACATTCCCTGATCGAAAATTAGCATAAAATTCATAAAGCATCATATTCTACGCCCAAAATTAAAAAATTAAGACAAACTACAAGAAATTTTACAAATCATATAGGCATCTCGACGAAACATGGATTAACAACACGTGACATCCAAAACTACTGTGACACTAATTGCCCTCCGAGTGGAGGAAAACAACAATGATAAGAAGAGGTTAGCGTCACAATAAGCAACATAAACGGAGAGTACAAGGAAAGGTTGTCTCTACTTAAGTAAGTCGACAGGGCAGGGATAAAGTGGTGATGTGGATCTTTTGTGTACGCAGAAACCAATAAAAAGTCCTTCTGGTAAGACATCAAAGAACGCCATCAGTAATCTAGTACGATAATTGTGGTTGGTTTGTACTGACAATATATGTCAAGAGCTAAACTAGTAGGAAAAAAATAATGAAGCGGTCCAGAAATATTTGAGTTGGCTACACATAATTCTCAGGACGCCGAAAATGCCTGAAATGGCCCATCGCCCATTTTTGGGGTTGCATGTAGGCGTGGTTAGGTCAGGCACGTGTTTGAGCGAATTAGAGATAACTACTGACTGTATCTACAGAACTGTGGGCCATAGGAGTATGGTTGAAAGAAGGCGAATACTATTGTCAAAAAACGATTCTCAGCCCGCCCATATTTGCAAAATATGTCAATATAGAATGATTCATAAGGTTTCAGGCCAAAAACAGGAAGAGGATTCACCTTTTTATATCACCTTGGATTTTGCCCGTCTAACTCTCCTCAGGGATATAGTGCTGCAGCATCAAAGTGAAAAAGGGCCTCTAGATTCTCCAACCAGTGGCGGCAATCATCACATTTGTAATCATAGACAAAAATTGATCATTGGGTGTGCAGTTCATGAAAAACGTGATGCAAAATAAAAGTGATGGCAATTTGCATATAAACCAACTTTTCCAAAATGGACCGCCATTTAAAGGTAACTAGCAATACTATGGTGATGGCTTTAGTGTTGGAATGTATGTTGTCTGCCGGTCAAGTGGTCTAAAGTATCACAATTTGCCAGAATTGTCTGAGTAATGGAAATTGTATATACACGACTTTTGTAAAGATGGTAGTACATCTCGTCAAAGAGAATAAAACCCAATTTCTTAGTTATAACCTAAGAAGATGATTTTGGTGTCAAAATGAGTTGTCGGGCGGGGCAAGGCAGTTCAATTAAAACTCATTATCACAAAAAACGGTAAAATGAATCTAAAAGTGATGTTGTTTATTTGCATATGGGGTCATCCATGACATTTCAACAGGCCGTGTTGCTTTGGGTCACAGAGTTTGCTCAAACTTGGTGGATAGGTTCACCTAATGGTAGTTTAGAAGAGGTCAAAATTAAAAATTCGAATTCACTTGCATTGCGGAGTTACAGAAGTTCAAAGTTTGTTGGTCTTTGTAGAAAATGGCCAATTAAAGTGAACAAGAATGTGAAGTGCCATCTTTGAGGCTCCATATTTTAAAAAATACATGGATTTAGACCTTCCTTTTTCTTGTGTGCATTTACCTTTTGATATAGAAAGGGTTTATGGGAAAATAAATCATACCATTTATCCGGATGTAATATTAATGGGATTAAAAATGGCCTCTCAAGTTGTGTTGCAACCATTTTTGCGATTTTCAAAGGCATGTGCTGTCATAAATTTCCATCCAATTTTCATGAATGCTGTGTAAAAGCAGTGTTTGACCACATATACTATTATCAATGTAAAAAAATCAAATTCAAACAACCCCCCTTGACGGAAGACCCCCCCAATATGGGTCGAGTGTGACGTATCTGACAGTTTTGTAAATAGTTTTATTGAACTCCTTGACCCAGGAATCTTTAATTTTGACACCACAATCATCTTCATAGGCTATTTATTAAGAAAAGTAAGGTTTGTGTCAATAAAATGTCAGCCATCTTGGAAAATATCGGCACATGCAATATTTTATAGTTGGGGGAATCATTGTTTTGAACTTCTTGACCCAAAAAAGCATTGTTTACACCAAAATTGTCTTTTTTGGGGTGTTTTGGATTTAAGATGGCTCCCATTTGGAAAATGGCGTCGTATGCAAATTGCCACCACTTTTACTTTTGTCATCACCCGTTTCATGAACTCCACATCTCTACGGTCAATTTTAGCTATGATGACAAATGACATTATTCCGGCCCCTGTACCACTCTCCTAAACTGGTTGATGCTGCAGCACTAATAATTTTTGGGGTAGGTAGGGTAGGTCACAAATAGAAAATTCATATTCCTTTCCGTTCTCAAACGGCAGCCCGTCAAAATTGTTTGACCTTGAGCAAAATTGGGTAATATTAGGTGAAAACCGTGCATTCGTAAGTGCGTTTATAACAGTGTATTGCTCCACAACTCAATTAAGTATGACATTTGTATTACACAGAGCTATTGACCATTTGGATCTCAACTGGGATGTAATCAGCATTTTAATGTTACTTCTTTCGTTTTCATGGGGGGATGAAAAGTGAAAATATATATACACTGTTATAAGAGCACTTACAAATGCACGGTTTTCACCAACAGTTTTTTCAGCTAATATTACCCAATTTTGCTCAAGGTCACAAAATTTTGACGGGCTGCCGTTTGAGAACGGAAAGGAATATGAATTTTCTATTTGTGACCTACCCTTAGCTACCCCAAAAATTATCCCCGCGGAGAGTTAGAGCAAAATCCAAGATGTATGGTGAACCCCCCTTCCTGTTTTGGCATGAAAACCTTATAGACTGGTTCCATTTCTCAAAAAGAAACTAGTCGAAGGCATTTTTGAGTAAAAGCAATTGAAATAGTGTTTCTATATGCAAATTTTATGCCAATTCCAATCTTCCGGTCCCCAAAGCTAATTTTTAAGGGGAAGTGTGCCTAATTTGCATAAATTCAAAATGGCCGCCATTTTAACAATTTTTGTACATAACTCAAGATTTAAGGCTTGTAAAGACTTCATTCTTGTGTCTATACATATGTTTTCAGGGTCAGAGAACACAACTAGATCACCAATTAAGGTATTATGCCATATATTGACAATTAATTTGCATAAATTTAAAATGCTGGCCATTTTGAATTTTTATGCAAATTAACTGTCAACATGACCTAATGCTATAAGGTCATGCGCCATGAGTTGGGAGCAAAATGTATTACATGCTTGAAACTACCAAATATTACACGTTTTCACACTTAAATGAGAGTAAGTCATCAATTGTTTCTGAGATACCTATAAAACTATATATTGTTGTAAAGCTAGAAATGTAAGGAAGACAAATATGCAACTTGTTTGTGCATATACAGGGTGCCACAAGTGTCATATAGGGTGGAAAAGTGAAATTTTGATGTAAAAAATACAAAATTTTGTGGCAGTCTAATTTGTTACATTCAATTATCATCATAGCTTAAACTGTTGTATGAGTCAAAATGAATGTCACATAACAGACAAAATGAGATGTTATTTATCTTAATACATGGCTGGGATACAAAGATATAAAACAAAATAAATGCAAAAGCCCCGAATATCAAAAATCCCTATACTTTAACACATGCCTCATAGGCACCTCATCCGTAGGCACCACTCTCTCTGACCCCGATTGACTCAAATTACGACAACTCAAAAAGTAAAAATAGCGCAAAATTGAATCTGCTACCATTTTAAAGCTAGATAAATTCCTTTAAAATGAAATATAAATCAGCTGAAAACCTAACTTGGTTCTTATGATACAATAAAAAATGTTAAAAAATATTTGGGCAAATGTAACGCCACCCTCATTTTGTATACCCAACTCATGGCGCATGACCATAACTAATGATCTAATTTCATTCCTTGACCCTGAAAACATATGTATAGACACAAGAATGAAGTACAAGCCTTAAATCTTGAGTTATGTACAAAATTGTCAAAATGGCATCCCATTTTGAATTTTTATGCAAATTAACTGTTAAGTTGACCTAATGCTATAACTAATGATCTATTCCTTGACCCTGAAAACATTTGTATAGACACAAGAATGAAGTCATTACAAGCCTTAAATCTTGAGTTATGTACAAAAAACGTTAAAATGACGGCCATTTTTGGAATTTATGCTAATTAGGCACATTTCCTCTCAAAATTCAGCTTGGGGACCAGAAAACTTGGAATTAGCATAAAATTGTCATCTAAGAACACTAACCCAATTGCTTTTACTCAAAAATGCCTTCGTCATGTTGTAGGAAGCACTTTTTTTAGAAATGGAACCAGTCTATTATGAATTCATTCATAATTGTATAGTGCGCAATATGCCGAAATCGGTTTTTGACAATTATCTTAAAAACCATTGACTTTTGGATATAAAAATGTATTACTGCCCCCCCCCCCTAATGTGTCCATTCCGCACATTTTGAGTGGTCTTGCAACCTCCTTACGGTTCTGTAGCTACAGTCAGTAGTACTTCGCTTAGGTGCGTGGCCATTTCAGCATTTTCGGCGTCAGTGGGAATTATGTTACCAACCAAATATTGTTCCTGGACCTTCAATAAGTGGATTCCTGAAGAGTTTAGCTCTGGACATATATTGCATACGAAACCTCCATGAGCTACTAGAGTACAGGGGAATATCATAACGAGATGAACGCTAATAAGGGCGTCAATCGCTACTAAATCGTGGGGCATCGTGTATTACCTAGTGACGGATGGTGAACCCTCTGTCAAAGAAGTGTTTTACTTAATTTCCCACCAGGGCTTCTTATATATTTTTGTTACTAAAATATTCTCATCATAAATTTATAACTGACTCGAGCAAAATATGTAATTAATTATAAATATCGATATTAGTAGAAATTTATATTATATTTACAGTTCAAACGGTGAATTGCGGCAATCCACTCAACATCCGTCATTATGTAATAAACCAAATTGAGCAGATTCGCGATGACGAACGTTGGTTTGATGGATGTTCAGAAAACGCCCATTCTTGTTTTCCATAATGATGGATGCTGAATAACGCTTTAGTATAGGGAAAATCAACATCTGTCACTATGTCATGAAACATAACCGCACGGTTTGGGTATTTTTGGTGTGACGGCTACGATGGTTAACTTTTCCAATGTATTACATTGTGACAGGGTAACCGCGCGCCACTGGCGTGACGGGGGCCCCCCACACGTATATGTGTAGGGCTCATAGCGGCTGACACCAGACTATGTGGTTTGGGAGGACGGAACCCACCAGTTTAGGGTCGAATGAAGCACGATAGGCTTGAGAATTGACTTCAACTTTGGAACTGGTTTATTAAACCAACTAACAGCAGCTTCATCACTACACATTTCGGTGTCCCGGAAAAATATTGCAAAACACTGGGACCATGCCGTGGGCGCAGCTAGCGAGCATGACACAAATGAATAATACCACTTATGCTGAACGTGAGTCAGAGTAGTAGTAGTTGTTCAATTCTAAAAAATAAACCTAAGGTTGGTTTGTTTATGTTTGTATTTATTTAGCAGTCCTAGTAGTACCTATTATATTTTATTATTTTAAATAGAAACATTTCCAATTCCATCACACATCATTTTTGGTAAGTTAGTAGAATTCATGAATATTATGCTAAAATTATAATTTTCCAGTTCTTAATTTCGTTTCTTATCGGATTGATGGTTTGAATAGTATGTGGGCGATGTGACGGACCCTCCCATCTAGAGTTCGCGAATTTTTCAAATGCGATTTCTCAGAAACAAAAATACGTATTTGTTTAACATCCCTCACAACCGACGATTATGAGGAATCAATAAAAACAAGTCGGGTGTTTGTGTTTTGTTGTGTACTGACGAGCGACAGCGAGTCCAATCATTTTTAGGGGCGCCGGGCGCAACTATTAGCTTGGCTTTGGAAAGCGTTACGAGGTCAGGTTTAAGTGTAAGCGATGCGGCCCGTAGTGATTGCGTGCCTTACTTTCCGTGTTTGCGAAGCACGAAGTACCCGACAAAAAAAACGTTCAATTTTCTCGCTGGTTCTAGAGGTTCAGACCCAATTACGATACATATCAAAAAAAAACATAGTAACGGACCCTCTGATGCTAAAAAAAATACCATAGAACCCCTTCGTTTTCCGGAGATAATATTAATATCTGTCGCAGGCTGTGACACGGACTACACACTGTCCGGACCGCCGTAGGATACTGTAGCCAAATTGGGGATTTCTACTTTACTCACGATATATGTTACATAACGGATGTTCTAAACTATGGTGAAAATATATGATGAGTTGGCTCGAATTACCCGATGACCTAAAAATATTTCTTTCGGCAGATGATTTACTCAAGAAGAAAGTTCTCCATTTTTCCTTGCGAATATTTTGGTAAACGTTTTTACAAACACTGTATAATGGTTTCCTCCACGTAACAGGCCATATTGGGTCATGTCATTGTCAATCGTGACCTCGAGTTGTCTTCCATCACCTTATGACCAATTGAGCAATACACAGTTTATTGCAAGTTCCCTTATGTAGGCTCAGCGGTCTAAGGCACTTACACACTTGCATTCTTTTTCCCCCCGTTGGTCCTGGGTTCGGAATTCGTTCAAGAGAAGTTTGATGTTTTATCACTTGTTTTTATTTAGTTTTGTTCTGTTTTTGAGCTGTTGTTACCATGAAAGATTGCGTTGTTTTGTTTTTTTTTCTCCCTTTTCCCCATTTTCCTTTTTTTTTAAAACCACACCTAAATTGACTCACGAAGTTGGAATAAGTAGGCCAAATGACAAATAATAATAATGAAACAAATTACAACTGAACAAAAGAATAAATTTTAACATATATAATACAAAATAAAAAATTCAAAGATTAACAATTGAACAATGATGAAAAAAAGAAAACGCTAATTACAATAAAAAGAAAAACAAATAACAGATAAGATTTTCAAGCAAGAAGAAAAACACTATTGAACTTAAATTAATTAAAAATCATAAATAATATAAGCAAAATTAAATTAAACAAGTTATGAACAAAAATAAAATTAAACAATAATAACAAATGCAACCTAAATGAATACACCAATAACCAAGTACTAAAATAAAAATGAACTAATAACAAATAAAATCTTTAAGTTGATAAACGAATAATATAAAACAAATTGCAATGGAAACAAAAGACAAAATAAATTTAAATATAAATAAAATACAAAATAAAAAATTCAAAAAAATTAACAATTGAACAATGAGTGAAAACTAGAAAACGCTTAAAAGACAAATAAACAAGAAAAGACGGAAACAATAATAATTTAAAAGAAAAATTTTTTTCAATTTAAATTAAAATTAATTAAAAATACATAAAATAATATAAGCAGATAAATAAAAAACAAAAATATTAGGCCAATGAATTGGATTGTTAGTTTCAAGTTGACTGTTCGAAAAAAAGGAGGAAGGGAGGGGTCACTATTTATATCCATTATTTCAAGATTTTCTTAATGTTTACTGTCATTGCGTTATAAGATCAGGAACATGGGTAGGTGAAGGAATCTAAAATGTTCATTATTAACCACTAAGTAACCCCAGCAGCCACAAAATATCTTGGTAAATGATCAGAACGCCATGCCTGATATTATGAGAAGCTGAAAGTTATGATCTGTATTTCAGATTCCGAAATATGACTTTTATGCGCAAGGATTGCGCATGGAGACCAACATTGTGTGTTTGCGCTATATAAAATGGTTACTATTATTATTATTATTATTATTATTTAACCAAAATAAAAAGAACAATCAAAATATCGAATCGAACAAAAATGAATGAAACAATTTAAACATAAGCATTAAAATGAGCAAAAAATATTAAAACTAAAAAGTAATACAAATAATGAACGAAATAACACTTGCATATTTAAAATGAAAAAGACAAAACATTAAAAAAAGAAATACGAAGAAAATATGGTTTGGAAACACAATGATAAAAAGAAAAAAGAGACACGCAATTTGATAAAATAATTAAAATCTTTTTTTCAAGTTAATTTTTTGTTTTTTTCAATTTTCAATTTTGGTGATGAAAATGAGAAACTGAATTAGATGGGTTGTTGGTTGGAGGGGTGATTGGGCAAACACCCTTGGATAATGTGGAACCTGGCGTTGTTGGAAAAGAACCCCGGGGGGGTAGTGGAAATGGGAACTGGAAGAGTGAGGGAAGGAAATGGTAGAGATTTAATGGTATGCAAATGAGGTATTCATTTATATTCGTCAAGTACTTCTGCCCCCAATATCATACAGCGCCATGACGGAATCAATTGTAATAACAAAAAAGGACATTGGGTAGTTGGGTGGGTGGTAGTGGGGAATGTCCATATAGATAAAAAAAGATAAGGTGTGGAGGTAATGTGGAAATGTGCCCTGGGGTAGTTGGAAGGAGGAAACTGGGTTAGTTGGGAAAGGGTCCATTTGTAGTGAGAAGGCGAGTCTGGGTTAGGTGGGAAGGACACTCTGTGACAGCTACCGGACCGTTGGGAGGGTTTGGATAGTTCGAAAATGAGAAAAGAAAGACCTTGGGACTTTGGGGCAGCTAGTAAAAGGGCCATGGTATAGTTGCAAAGGGTCCCTGTGGTCGGTTAGTCAGAAAACAGGGACCCTAAGGTGGTGACAAAGTTTAATCAATGTTTAATAATGCTTACACGTTAGTGATAAGGTTCCCAACAACTAAACTGGTCATACTATATTCTTGTATTTCAATATATATATATAATATATATATTATATATATATATATATAAATATATATATATATATATCTATATATATTATATATAATATATCCTATATTTATACGTATTTCAAACACTTTTTACAAGCCAAGTTGGCAATAAAACTGCCGAATTTCAATCTGTATTGTGTATACGTTTCTTATTACATAAGTATTTCCCAAAACACATAGAACAACCCAAACAAGACTCACTCCTGGGGCCGCCCCTTTCCTTTTTAAGGAATTTTTAAAAACTCGTGTCGGGCAAATTGAAAGTTTGCCGGCAATGGGGGTCGGGGTTGCCGGTTCATAAAAACTACGTGGGCCGCGTGAGAGTGTCCCTACCACCCCTGTACCCAATTGGCCTCGTATACAATGTCACGGGTTTATTCCGTACATGTTGCTATGGTAGCTAGGCCTCTATCATGGGGACACTCAATTTTTTACACCGGCAAACACCAACCCCCATTGAAAATGGTTTTTGTTTGTAATTTTTGCACGCAGTTTACTTTCAACAGAAAACATGTACGTGGTAAGCGGCAGGGGCCGATACGTCCGCTATCGTAGGGGGAAGGTGACCATATGAAAATGAAGATGACAATATTGTCGTAGTAGGGGGCTTTCAAACCCTCCCGAGGAACCCCTGCAAGATCCACTTTCCAAAACCATTTTCTAATGCAAATTTGATAGAAACAATTGCAAATTGACACAATATGCAAATACAAACCGGATTAGGATGGAGGCGAAGGACGCCCTCTAAAGTTTTAATGAGGATGGATAAATTTGAAAAGCTCGCAGTATAAAGCGCCATACTCCCAAATATTTACCCTTTGCTGGTTTTCCAAAAAAATCCACTCTACATAAATTTCCCAAATCGTCGCTTTTATGTAAAATTATAAAACAGGATTCAATGGGTAAATTGAAATGTCTAAATATGAACCCTTCCCTCCCAAGAAAACCACGAGGCAGATTTGCAAACATAATAGATGAGTGGCGCTCTGGTTCTTGGGGTGGAAAGACATCAATTTTGCATTTTTGTTTTCTGTGAGGCCTAACACCAAATGGAATTGCCAACAAGAACAACAACAACTATTACATACATACCACATGAGGTAAGGCATGCTAATCTATATAGCAAGGGTCGGTTCCGTATAGCCTTGGATGGGCACATGTAACAGCAGCTTACAATGCATGTTCTTGGTATCAGAATCATACAAAAAATAACAGGTGCTGTCATGGTTCATTGGATTGTTGTGGTTACACGTAAAGTTGATTCATTAGTACTGTCAAACCCAAGACAAATATGTGAAGGGTTACATCTTAGTGACGTTCGCTGCTAAGCTACGCTTCCTCAGCTGGCAAATCCAATCCACTAATCACAGCCCTTTACACGTTCCCGCTGCTAGATTAGCTTATGCGAAACGTCTATGCAAGTATATTGCACAATAGAACAGATAACCTGGTTTTTCGTCGAAACTTGTTTCGATCAAAACACCAGCCGCCCCCCCCCCCCCCCCCCCCCCCCCCCCCCCCTCTTCCCCACCTGGTTTTCAATCGAAAAAACCAGGGTTTTCGACCGAAAAAACAGGTTTATCGACCGAGAGAGAAAAAGAAGGAAACATGTTTTTTTCGCCGATAAACTGGGTTTTTCATGATAGAAAACCTGGTTTTTCGATCGAAAAACCAGGTTTTTCGAATTCGATAGTCATAGTTTTTCGAAAAACAAGGTTTCTCGGTCGAAAAACCTGGTTTTTCAAAAACTATGACAATCAAATTCGAAAAACCTGGTTTTTCGATCGAAAAACCAGGTTTATCGACGAAAAACCAGATTTATCTGTTCTATTGTGCAATATACTTGCCATAAACGTCACTGTTGTTTCACTCGGCGACCATTCAACTGTGCGGATATCCATGTGTAGAGGTCAGTGCTCATAGTAAGCGTTAACTTGCTCGTGATATAAATAGCGCGGTCATGGGTCATGTTTTGTCATTAAGATGTGGGCCATTCTTCTTGCGACACAGGGTTCGGACCTAATCATTTATTGCATATCTGCCATTTTGGATTTTTGACCAATATTCCTATATTTTGTGGATTTAGGAATAAATCGTTGTGGATAAACGGTGGAGCCAGCTCACTGTTGATTGGTTGGGGTTTGAGAAGTCTATGTCCACCGGTGGACGAAAGGTAGGGCACTCATTGAGAATGTGATCCGCAGTCTATGTTGGAGAACCACATTGGCAGGCTGGCGATGGCCGCAGTCCCAATCGGTGCATATTGCTGTTGAAGCGACCGACTCATGTGCGAATCCGGTAACCTATTCCTTGCGTGGAAGATTGCTACCAGGTGGTAGTTCTGTCATAGGCTAATAGTGAGTTGATCTGGTCTTGAAGTATCTAGCCAGGTAGTATTCCATGTATGTAAGATGTTGATAGGGAGCTGGAGAGTTTAGCAGCGTGTTGACAGAAAGGTCGACGAGAGCACAGTCTCTGTCTGCCGAGCTGGTGTGATTCTTTGACAGTGTTATGCAGCAGGTGCTTGTTGTCCAGCAGAGCCTTATTCACTAGTTTGTGCGTGTGGTGTTCTCTCCGAAGCACTGCAGGAGCATACGGCGATCCGGTAAGTACGTATATCCTGTTTCTAAAATTGAAAAAAAAAGTTGGCGTAAATTGAAACCAGCGTTTGAAAATTCTCAAGACAGGAATAATACCGAAAGGCATTGTGGGAAAAGGGGATGCGGCCCGTAGCGATTGCGTGTTCACTTTTCCGTGTTTGCGAGCACCGAATACTCGACAAAAACGTTCAATTTCCTCTCTAGGTTCTAATAAGGTTTTTTCAGAACCCAATTACGATACATTTTCAAAACAAAACATAGTAACGGACCCTCTGATGCAAAAATCTCCATCCGCAACTCCTTTCGTTTTCCGGCGATATTTGAGATTTATTAGTTTCATTTGCATGCATTCGCTATGACGGACTGATAACGTTAATCTCTAGCGCAGTATTAATTTAGATAATATCTTTCGCAGTCTGTAACACAGACTACACACTTTTCGGACCGCCGTAGCAGGAGCAATGCCTGAAAGTGGGCCATTGTGTTGTATGTTGTACTCTTTGAATACAACACAATGTGGGCCATTGTGTTGTAGTCTGTTTGGTGTAAAGACGGTTATAAAATCCAAATCTTAGCATTCATTGCACTACATCAGCATAAGCTAATAGGTATCTGGGTATTGTTATAAAGGGCTGCCTCATGTAGCCTCTTTGTAGCTTATGAAGGGTGAAAGGTCTATCTAGGCATCGCTTACAAGCTCCATAACAAAAGGCAGCTATACAAAATCTTCCTGTTTCTCCATTTAAGTCATGAATGGTCATTGGAGGCATGCTCTAAGCTTTGTTTTTTTTTTCAGAGAGCATGCCCCTAAAGTTTCTCAGACTTCTCTCGTTTTTCTTGATACAAGTGTATTTTGGAGATAAAAAGCACCTTGCGTTCATGATAAAGTAGTTGTAAAACACCAACTCTAATAATTATAGAGGTCCTTCTCTCCTTATCCGGATATGTCCTAGTGCGTACAAGTGCGTACTATCTGGATTCAATTGTCGAATCGATCCCAGGCATCGGCCAATGAAATTGCTTACATTTGCACAGCTGTTAATTTCAGTTAGGGAAAAAGTTTGCACCACATTTTACTTTAATAAATATTATAGACACTGTGATTTAGGAAATTATCTATAAAAATATTCATAAAAGGGAAAATGCTTCATAATAAGGGCTTATTTCCTAACTGACTTCTTATGTCTGTTCTCACACCAACCCTGCGTCAATTCTGTTCTGACGTGCCCATTGTTTCGCTTTCCCATCCGATGCTCCCCTTATACTGATTTCTTATTTAGGAAAAGGAAAAGAAAATATTTTCAATTGAATTAACCAGCAGGGCAGTGATAGATTGCAGAATGATTGACATCTGCGCGTGGGTTTGCGATTACATTCCTTATTCGCATTTCACTCCATCTTTGCAGCCAGAGATTACAACGTGCGTGCCATTTACTGATGATGATTGGCACTCACAAGCCATACTTATTCAAAAGGCAATGTGGAACATTTATGGTATCACAAGGCATACGCAGTCATCAATGATGATTGCACTCCCAGGACATACTCTTGGTATACGTGGTAACGTCTATCCTTGTTGTTTGGTAAAATATTAGCATCTTAGGCTGAGATGTACGCAAGCGATTTTATTTTTATTCTTATCTCGCCCCTTTGAGCTCCTTTGATAACGAGAGTTACGAGAAATGTGCGCGCCATCACTAATGATTCTTGACAGATCAGAAATTAATGTGAGGCTTTCTTTGATAATGAGAGTTATGAACATGTGCGCGCCTTTCACTAATGCAATTATGAAAGGGTAAGATATAGTACAGTTTCGATACTCTCTATATAAATACCATTTGAAGGACTGACCAACAATGGCATAAGTCCGTCGATTAGTAATAGACCAGTGTAAAACTGAATGCACAGATTGCCAGTAGGCCAATCATGGCACAGCAACTTGGTTACATGGAAACAGTATGTTTTGTGAGGGCAAACAAAGGGCTAGTGTCTCCGCATGGCGGTGATTGAACCCCATCTCATATACCCCAGTTAAAAATTGGCAAAATACAGTCTTCAGCTTAATTGGGTAGAAGGGCTACGTCGGCAGGTATTGTAAAGTTACATAATTCAAGTTGACAAAGTAGGGTGTCGGCGCATGCAGTAAAAAGTCCAAAGGGCAAAAGTTTAACGCTGTCGGATATAATCCTTGAAACTAACAAATAAAGAAGGTCAGTAGAAACATCAATAAATGATGGGCTTTCATTCAGTGCTGGGGGCCACCAAGAGTCGTTTCTGAATAGAAAAACCCAGTTTCTATCCAGGCAGACGAGTCCTGCGATGAAATTATGCAGTACAATGCTGGATGACAAAAGCGTATTCCAAGTAAACAGCGTAGAGATTGCGTTTTAGCAGACGTCGTGTATTAAGCGTGACGACGCGCTCTGCCCACCTCGGACACCAAGATAGGTATCCCGAAGTGAAATCTTGAGAAGCACAGTAGGCTGGAAAAATACTGGTGGAGTTCATATGTCGGACGGTTCTGCTAACAGAGGTAACAGTACTCACCTAGTAGAGGAAAGGACTGGAGTCGTAGCTTAAACATAAATAGGTTTCAGTACAATTTCGAATGCTACGGTCGGCTGTATTGTAAAGTTTACATATCAGTGTGACCCAAAGTCAGGTGTCGCATCGCATGTCCGAAAAAAGGCCAAGGCCAAAGTTTTAACGCTATGTCGTATATATCCTTGAACAATAACAATCAAGTCATAGAACATCCAGAAATGATGGCCTTCTTCATCAGTGCCTGGGGCCCACCAAACTCTTTCTGATAGAAAAACCCGTTTTTCCTCTCCCAGGCAGACTGAGATCCCTGCGATGAAATAATCAGTAAAAGCCCTGGATGACAAAAGCGTATTCCAATAAACAAGGCTTATAGATGCGTTGTAGAGACGCTCGTGGATTACGCGTGACTGACGCTCATCTGCCGACACTCGGAACAAAATAGGTATCGCCGAAGCTGAAATCTTGAGAAGCACAGTAGGCCGAAAAAATACTGGTAGAGTTCAAATGTTCGGAGGACTGTTCTGCTGCAAGGTACAGTACTAACTCACCTGGTAGTAGAAAGGACTGGTCGTAGCTAAACATAAATATTTCGTACAGAGTTCGAAGGGCTACGTCGGCGTGTATTGTAAAGTTACATTATCAAGTTGCCAACGGTCCGGGTGAGTCGCATGCGTAAAAAGGCCAAAGGCCAAAAGTTTAACGTTATGTCGGATATATCCTTGAACATAACAAATACGAGTCAGTAGAAACATCCAGAATGATGGGCTCTTCCTCAGTTCCTGGGGCCCCACCATAGACTCTTTCTGGAAAAAAATAAAAAACACAATTTTTCTATCCCAGGCGACGAGTCCTGCGATGAATAGGCAGTACATGCGGATGACAAATGCGTATTCCAAGTTAGCAGCGTAGAGATGCGTTGTAGAGACCTTCGTGTCTTACGCGTACTGCGCGCTCTGCCGCACCTTGGCTCGAGACCAAAAGGTATCCCGCGAGCTCTGAAATCTGAGCAATCACCACGTAGGCCGGAAAAATACTGGCGGAGTTCAAATGTCGGACGTTTCTGCTGACAGAGGTAACGTCTCACTGTAGAGGAAAGGACTGGGTCGTAGCTAAACATAAAAAAAAAAAAAATGTTTCACATACAAAGTTCGAAGTGCTACGTCGGCATGTATAGTAAAGTTACATAATCAAGTTGACCAAAGTCGGTGTAGTCGCATGCCGTAAACAAGCCAAAGTCCAAAAGTTTAACGCTATTTCGGATATAATCCTTGAACATACAATAGAGTCAGTAGAACATCCAGACCGATGATGGGCTCTTCATCAGTGCCTGGGGCCACCTAGATACTCGTTTCTGATAGAAACACAGTTTTCTAATCCCCAGGCAGACGAGTCCTGCAGATTAATATGCAGTAAATGCTGTATGACAAAAGCGTATTCCAAGTAAACAGTCGTAGAAGATGCGTTGTAGAGACGCTCGTGTATTACGCGTGAATGACGCGCTCCTGCCGCACTCGGACACAAGATAGGTATAGCCGAAGCTGAATGCTTGATAAAAGCACAGTAGGCCGAAAAAATACTGGTGGAGTTCATATGTCGGACGGTTCTGCTGGCAGAGGTAACAGTACTCACCTAGTAGAGGAAAGGACTGGAGTCGTAGCTAACATAACATAGTTTCAGTACAAGTTCAGGGCTACGGTCGGCTGTATGTCAATTCATACTCAGTTGACCAAGTCGGGTGTAGTCGCAGGCCGTAAAAAGGCCAAGGCCAAAAGTTTACGCTATTTCGGATATAATCCTTGAAAATAACAATAAGAGTCAGTATAAACATCAAAGAAATGATGGCTTTCATCAGTGCCTGGGGCCCACCAAGCCTCGTTTCTGAATAGAAAACCAGTTTTCTATCCCAGGCAGACGAGTCCTGCGATGAAATAATGCAGTAAATGCTGTATGACAAATACGTATTCCAAGTAACCAGCGTACGAGATGCTTGTAGAGACGCTCGTGTATTACGTACGCTGACTGACGCGCAATCTGCCGCACACTCGGACACAAGATAGGTATCGCCGAAGAAATCTTGAGAATCACGTAGGGCCCGGAAAATACTTGTGGTTCAAATGTCGCGGTTCTGCTACAGAGGTAACAGTACTAACTCCACTGTATAGGCAAGGACTGGAGGCGAGCTAAACATAAAATGTTTCATTTACAAGTTCGAAGGCTACGTCGGCATGTATAGTAAATTACACTAATCAAGTGACCAAGTAGTCGGGTAGTAGTCCGCATGCGTAAAAAGGCCAAAGGCCAAAAGCTTAACGCTATTCGGACTATAATCCTACGTCCTTGACTAACAAATAAGAGTCAGTAAAAACATCCAAGAATGATGGGCTCTTCATCATTGCCTGGGGCCCACCAAGACTCGGTTCTGAATAGAAACCCACTAGTTTCTACTCCGCAGGCATACTAGTCCCTGCATTGAAATAATGCGTAATGCTGATACCAAACGTTTCCATGTAAACAGCGTAGAGATTGCGATGTAGAGACGCTCGTGTATTACGCTGACTGACGCGCTACTGCCGCACATCTCTGACACAAGCTAGGTATCGCCGAGCTGAGAAATACTTGATATGCCAGTAGGCCGGAAAAATACTGGTGGAGTTCATATGTCGGACGGTTCTGCTGACTGAGGTAACAGTACTCACCTGGTAGAGAAAAGGACTGAGTCGATAGCTAACTAAAAATAGTTTCCAGTACAACGGTCGAAGGGCTAACTTCGCAAGTTATTGTACGTTACATACTCAAGTTAGACCAAGTCGGGTGTTCGCATGCCGTAAGGCTCAAGGCCAAAACGTTTAACGCTAGGTCGAATAAGCGCTTAACAGAACCAATAAGAGTCAGTAGAAACATCCAAGATGCTCGGCCTTCATCAAGTGCCTGGGCCACGCAGGAGCTCGTTTCTGATAGAAAACAAACCGTTTTCTATGCCCAGGCGAGCGTCGCTGCGATGAAATAATGCAGTAAATGCTAGGATGACAAAAGCGTATTCCAGGTAAACAGCATAGAGATGCGTTGTAGAGACGCTCGTTATTAACGCAGTGACTGACGCCATCTGCCCGCACACTAGGCACAAGATAGGTGTCGCCGAACTCTGAAATCTTGAGTTATAAAGCGCAGTAGGCCGGAAAAATCTGGTGGAGTTACAATGCAGGAACGGTTCTGCTGACCGAGGTAACAGTACTCACCTGGTGAGGAAGAGGACTGGGAGTCGTAGCTAACCCTAAAACTAGTATTTCCAGTACCACGTTCTACGGGCTACTCGTGCATTATTTTTTTTTTAAAGTTACTATCAAGTTGACCAAAGTCGGTTGTGTCGCATGCCGTAAAGGCCAAGGCCACAAGTTTTAACGCTAGTCGATTAATCCTTGAACATAACACATAAGAGTCAGTAGAAACATCCAAAATGATGGCTCTTCATAGTCCTGGGCCCACCAACCTCTTTCTGAATAGAAAAACACAAGTTCTACTATCACCAGGCAAACGTCTGCGATGAAATAATGTCGTAAATGCTGGATGACAACGCGTATCCAAGTAAACATCGTAGAGATGCGTTGTAGAGACATCTCTTGTCTTACGACGCGTGTCTGACGCGCATCTGCCGCACCCTCGACACAAGATAGTATCGCCGAAAAAGCCCCCCCTGAACTCTTGAGACTCGAGAGCCGGAAAAATACTGGTGGAGTTCATATGTCGGACGGTTCTGCTGACTGAGGTAACAGTACTCACCTAGTAGAGGAAAGGACTGGAGTCGTAGCTTAAACATAAATATTTCAGATACAAATTTCGAAGGGCTCTCGGGCAGGTATTGTAAGTACACTGACTCAATGACAAAGTCGGGTCGTCGCTGCCGTAAAAAAAATCCAAAGGCCAAAGTTTCCACGCTTTGATATAATCCGTGAACATAACAATAAGAGTCATAAAACTCCAAGACTGATGGGCTCTTCATCAGTGCGTTGGGCCCACCAAGACCGTTTCTGATACGACAAACACATTTCTCTATCCAGCCACTGCCAATAGCCTCGCTCCTCATTGCATCGTGGATAGATTACTTTTTGACATTACGTCGGCTTTTAGGGTCAATAATTACCATCAAATCATTTTTCATCCGCACAACAGTTGTGTGGAAAGCCAATATAATGGCTGGCAATATGGCCGCCCATGTTATATAAATTTAAATTGGTATGTGCCAGGAAATTGAGCGTGCAATAGATTAGTCTGAGGTCTCCACCTACTTTCAAGGTCTGAATCCCATAACCATTTTTGACTTGGTTACTTTATGTAGAAATCCCGTTGGCTGGGCCAATCTGGTGCTCAAGAAAATATAACCGCCATACTCATAACTCCAGTACACCCCGTCAGGGAATAGGGGTTAATATATTACTTAGGTGAAATGTAACTAGTAACTGGTAGGCAAGTGTTTCATCTCTGCATACAAAGATGTGTTCGAAATTGTATGTGCTACTGCATTATTTCACATACCTTTGAGGCATTCGGCTAAGAGGTGGAGTAGCGACAAACAAGGAATATTACTGATCATATTTTGGCAGATCAGGTGGGCCAAGATTTGTCCAGTGTTTTGCCAGTGGTGCGACATTACAAGTAAATTTGGTACTAAAGCAATTGGCATTAAGGCAACCCCAACTTTCTATCTGAGGAACTTTAGAAATATTGGAGGAGATATTCACGAGAAATATCTTCAAAGTGTAGAAAAACACCTGTTTTTATGCACTATGGGAATCATGATATAGAAACAATGATCCACCTTAGATGCACAATGTACCACCAAAGAAAGTCGACCACATTTCGTTATCTGCCCCCAACAGGTTATGCCTAAAAGAGGACATATTCGCAGGGCTTTCTTTGCTGTTTGGATAATTCTTCGCTCAATCCTTTAAAATATTTGACACGGAAAATGGAAGCCATGTCCTTGCAAAATGCATATCAAATGGGTACAGGTGTAAGGCTAATGCTTTCAAACTAAGGAGAATGCGGTGACAGAGGATTATGAAAAAATAGGTTTCATTGGGTGAGAGGCAGCCATATTGCGTATAAATAGGAGTTATTTGGGGGACAAATTTGCTAAATTTTCTTTAAAAAATGGGGTCTTTGGGTGACAGTGATATTTTTTAAAGTAGGGTCTTTGGATGACAATGATGCTGAAAATGGGGTTCTTAACAAGGTTACATATGCATCATCTTCAAAATAGGAGTGTCTCCAAGGGGTAAAATGATTTGATCGGATCCCTTGATCCTGAAAATCTAGGTAAAGACACTAAAATGATCTATTAAGCTCAATTCCCTGGCGTGTTATAAACGTAAATGATGTGGCGGCCGTCTTAAACGATATCTGCAGCCATATTGGATTCCCCCTCGCGAAGTCGGAGGAATCACATCCTTTGGATGACAGCGGTTTCTTGCTCCTGATTTCCTCCTGGCTAGCTCATTGATGCAATTTTAATTTTAATTTTTATATTTCTTTTTCTTGAAATGTCTGTATATTGTTCAATTTTGATGTTCTTAGCCGATATGTAAATAAATAAATAAAAGTAATAAAATGTTGGTATTGAAAATAGTTTCATTGGATTCCTTGACCCTAACAACCTAGGTAAAGATACCAAAATAATATATTTAGCTCAATTCCTTGGCAAGTTATAACATATTTAATGATATGACGGGCATTTGGACTTCATCTGAAATTTAACCCCTTCTGCCTATCATCCATATTGTTCACCAAAGTTTGGTTACTCTCCTAGAGGTCCCGTACAAGGATAAAGAGTCAAACTGATGGGACATTATGATGCACACAGAACCCCACTTAGCCCCCATATTAGAGCTTGAAACCACTCCTAAAATTATTCGTTGACTCTGTTAATGTGTTCATAATCACTATAATCTATGGTTCGACCCATACATCGCCGCCTTAACGCGTGATAATTTATCTCTGCACATAAATGGTGTCTGGTTTCGTAATATTTTTTTTGCTGAATGCTTTGAGATTGTTTGCAGCTGACGTACCAGGCACTGAATCTTTGTCTTTTGATAGCCCATCGGTTAAACATAAGTGATGATATGAGTGCATATAATATTATTACACAATTAATAGTAGCCCTAGTAGTTGTAAAACCTTTGTATGATTTTTATTTATTATTTTGCTTTTAAGATTTTTATATGGGTTATAATGATGAGGGGTAATTGGGTTGACCTCTTGACCTAACCCATGACCCTTCTTTTTTATTGGACATGTATAGTGATTTATCTGTTCCTTATATGTGCTTTATATAGAGAGTGGCATAAAATGTCATAAATTATTCGTAAAAGTGTCTTGGCTGTTGTAAAAGTAAGGTAAAAGTGTTGTTTATTATAATTAATTTTCTTTGTCTAAGAGCCAGCTCCCGTAATTACCTATTATACTTCTTATGTTTCTAAAAAATGCATAATTTTTTTTTTAAATATTATTTTCCCTTGGAGGTTCGAACGAGCAAACTAGGTACACCAGCGAAATAAGGATTACAAGATCGACACCCACACCATGCCACACAATCCGAGCCGACAAAAGGTCATTCTTTTGTCTTACTTAAATACGGGCACTTACTTGCATACGTTAATGGATAAATCGCGTTAAACAGATTGAAATCGTCCTTAATTTAGGGTGTTTTCATAAGGTGACACCCTTTTCTGACATACTTTTCTGACACCCTATGAATTCGGAAACCTTAACGGACCTTAACGGAATAAACCACACGGGTTATGTGGTTTATTCCGTTAAGGTTTCTGAATTCATAGGGTGTCAGAAAAATATGTCAGAAAAGGGTGTCACCTTATGGAAACACCCCTTAATTTAAATCAATTGCAAGTCGTTATATATTCAATTGCAACAACCGATGTAAGGAACATGATGCATTCGACAATTTGTTGAAAATGCTTTACAATTTTAAGCCTCCGCTGAGGAAGCTTAATTCCATTGGGGTCCTTATTTGAAATAGCAGAACACAGATACACACCTGTGGACAAGAGGTGGGGGCACAACCGAACCCATCATAAATAAATCGAACATTAGGAAAAACATGGAACTAAAGCGTTATAGTTATTGCACTATATAAAACAAACATTGAATTCAAAATAATAAACCACAGGTATGCTACTCATTGCAGATCAAACTAGCTATAAATATACTGTATAGCTTCCTGGTAACTACCGTTGGCTGCTGGCCGCGAGTCCTTCCAGTGACAGCTACATTCCCCTTTCTAACAATAATCTTTACAGCATTATCATGCATAAACATAATCTTGCACTGACCAATTTGATTTCACATAAATTACATCATAGGCATTGCATCACCTTACATTGATAACATCATGGGGAATTCCCCAAGGTATGGACTAGTTTTGATCTCAAGCATATAAGAAGTGAGACAGTATTCGAAAGTGACATAGTGGGGAATTATTCCCATTCACTTCGCTTGCACCCATAATAACAGGTGTATTTTGCACAAACAACACTACGGGATTCCCCGTTCTTTTGTTAATCAGTAAAACAAAGTACTTTTCCGTGAGAAGAAATCTCTTCTCAAATAAAATTGAGAAAATAATATTTAAATCAACAAAATTGAGGGTAATATAAATCCTCCCCCTTAAAAAGAAAGAAAGTTTGAAAGGTTTGATTGAAGTGGGATGATGGGTACTTGGATAATGAAAATTTTCCAAAGTGGCTTTATACCTTAATCCATTTTGTGGTTTCACAAATTACATCACCATTACACAGGTGCCAAATTTTGTACACTTTTTATAATGGTTCTTGATTTGTGCTCAGTCTATATTACAAGTTGCAATAGTAAATTTTTCAACAAAACAATTTAGGCAGCTCTGGTCAAGGCAGTTTCTGCCAAGAATTTTCTTTCCTTTGATTTTAGTTTTATGTAAATATAGTGATTCTGGTTAGAGTTAAACGCAACAGGAAAGGCGCGATTTCTGTGCGTTTCACATGTGAACTGTGGTGCACTGTTTCTACTCAAGTACCCTTCAAAATTTTGCTACTGGACAATAGCAATTCAAGACATTCTTTCTTGCAATTGGCGAGAGGTTTTATGATAAAGGTTGGTCAAACTTCTTAGAGAAAACATACAGGGATGATTACATCATTTTCAACTGCTTGCATTGAGAACTCCACGACAGCCTACATCACTGGCATCAACTGACAAACTATTGAATTGTTTCTGAAAGTCTGGAGCAATCAAACATGGCGCACATCATCAAAACGATTTTGATTTTCTCAAAGCTGTTTGGGCATTGTCTGACCATACCATTTTCTTCCGAAGATAAGTGGTCAGCGGACAAGAAATGTCTGCGAAATTGGACAGGGTTTTCTGTAATACCCGACCAACCTAAGACTCTCATGAGATCTCTTTTGCTCTGTGTTGTGGATTCTCAATTGTTCAACTTTTGCAGTGATTGGTTAATTACCCTTGCCTACCAAAACCATAAGTAGGTGACATGATGCAGCAAAAATTCACTTTTCACCAAATCCAGTCAAACCGCCTGAGAAATTTCAACACATGGATGGACAGTCTCATGTGTTCTTTCCCATGTTCGCGTGTACACAAGGGAGATCATCAACATAGGGTTCACAATTTTACATGTCTGCAACTAATATGTTCCACTAATTTCTCTGAAAGTTGCGGCAGAATTGTTTAGACAAACTGCCAATGTTTTGGTATTGGTATAGGCCATATGCCATCGGGCTGTGACAAAAGCTAAATTTCTGTGGCACCGTCAGTGAGGGGAACTTGCCAAATACCCCCTTCAACCAAATCAAATTTGCTAACAAATGGGGCATTTCCAACTTCGATCTTTGCATATCAATCCGTGGGAGCGGATATGAGTCGGTTTGGAACAGAGTTTGACTTTCCGAAAATCGTGACAAAACGAAATGGGACCCATCAGTTTTGTGGAAACAAGAATACATGGGGAGCTCCCATTCCTATGCTCTTGTTCAAAACTATCCATTGTCTCACAAGTATTTCACCTGATTTATGATATGTTGCAACGTGATGGATTCGCCTATAAGGATGTGTGCTTTATAGGCTCTGAGGGATTAATAACTTACACATCAATGTCCAGTTATGATATGTGTTTCACTGGTGGGGTACATCAGGAAAGATGTTTTCCCACTTGTGCATTAATGCTTTTAATTCATCTTGTGGACTCTAAGTTCTTGTCTAAATTGGCAAGTATAATCAGAAAGTGTGCAATTTGACACCCTCCTATCCTTGTCTGTGTTGACAGTGCTGTCTTGTTCAGGGACCTGACTCTGTGCTGTTATCATTTGCACACTCGTCACAAACCCTGGATGACACTAACACGCGGCTTCATGTTATCAAATTCTTCCCATTATCCTCTTTGAGATATTATGTGACATAACGGTCGACTTTTAAGCTACTCGTGTTTTGGTCATATAGTCAAGGTCCCCACTTTGTTCTCAATCTCATATGTCCAGACTACTTGGCTTCAAAAGGATGCCTTGTATTGCAAAAAGTGCCAAAACTTTGTCACCTGTTTGAAGACTCTGTTCCTGGCTTCTTTGTCATACCATGTTTTCATTTTTGCCTGGCTCTGCTTGAGATTTTCTTTGGCGATTTCTGTGGCTCTTTTGGAGCCTGTGTCTGAAATTGAGACACATATCCTAACAAAATTCCCACAGGATTTTCACACCAAAACTTTTCTTTCAGTAGCTTCAATGGTCCCCTTACTTTGTGACCAAACACCACCCAAATGACTGATTCCTAATGAACTCTTGTACAGCCCCCTGGTAGCAACTAACAGGAGATGAACGCCCCATCCATCCCTGAAAGCAACCATAGTTTTTGATCATTGTTTTAACGTTTGTGTACCTTTTAGGGCAGGACCCGCTTGATTCCTGGTCGTAGCTGAAGAACTGCACTGGGGAAATTCCCAACTGGTGCATGACTTGTTGGAACAACCTGATTGATCCGTGATCAGACTGAATTGATTTTGAAGGCCTACTAGGGTGAAAAAACTTTGCTAGAGCTTTCACTATATTTTGTGCCCGAAATATTTCTCAAGGGGATAGCCTCAGGGAACTGGTGGAGCACACATGATGGTCAGTAAATACTGATGTCCTGGTCTTTGGAAGTGGGTCCTACCAATCTATTAACACCCTACTAAATGGCCTCATCAAATCGGTATTGCTTGCAAGGGAGCATTAGAATTTTCTGATTGGGCTTGCCCACCATTTCACATGCGTGGCAAGTCTTCCAATCTCAGACAACATTTTCTGAGTGAGAGCCACCAAAAATGACTCATAATTCTGTCATGTTTTTTTTTCTCACACCCAGTGTCCTGCATGGGACGACTCATGGGCTATGCTATCACTTCCCTATGGTATCCTTTGGCACTACAATTTGATGCCAACCTTCCATTCACTCATCACAAGTGCATCGGTGGCGCCTTTGTCTCAGAGGACACATTTTGCTTGTATAAAACAACAAAGGGTTTCCTTTACAGTCCCCTAACTCTATCTGGCTCAGGCGGCTGGATTTTCATTTTTTACGCAGCTTGTCACTTTATTTTGTGCTCAGGGGGCTGGATTTTCACTAATAGGGAATTTTAAGTCTCCCTGAAGAGGGAAGATGACCGCCAAATTCCTGCAACTTTGAGAGAAAGTATCCTCTAAATTTGGGACCAAGACATCCTGTATGCTTCTTCCTATATGTATGAGTAATTTGACTCATCACCTCTCACTGTTTTCTCTGTGGAGCTTTTCTGTCAGTGACCTAGTTACGCACATGCGGGAAATATCTATTTTGTCATCAAATTTATCCCTGTATAGTGCAACCTGGGAAACTATTGTGATCTGGGAGTAACTTTCCTCCTTGGCCAATCATTCCCTAACAACATAGCATACCCCTTTTACTGGGAGTTCTTGTTAACACCAATTGTGACAGGCGCAGAAACAATTCTGATTTTCCAATTCATTTTGTGGAAAAAGGGACACTAATACAATCCAAACCTATCCCCTGAATCATGCCTAGTTCCTGTGAAACTCTCAATATCAAATGGAAGTGCATCTTCCAATATCATGACTGTGGCACAAGCACGTGTCCCGCATACTTCTAATGGTTTTTTGATCTAACTATGACTGAAAAGTGACACAAATCCCTCCAAAACAATAGGCTTAAAGTCATCCTTACTTTTTCTGTGTCAATCCCTTTTGTGGAATTTCTTGTTTTCAGAACAGAAGAATGAACTTTTGACCTAAAAGTACTGCACACCTATCTTGACTGCCCTTTGGCCCCTCCCTTTTTGGACGGATAGTCATGTAGCTCCCAACACCGTGACTGTCAATATCCGGCTTTTTACAGTGATTGCATGTGAGCTGTGATTTGGGTCCCATCCCATGCTTTTGATTAGCACCACTATTTTCTTTGCTTCCCTTTTCATGGGAACCTGACTGGGATTTCCCTTCCTGTGTGCTACCATGAGACGCTTTGTTAGAACCCGACTTATTGTTGTACTTGTTGTACCTAGTAAATTATTGACTATGCCTACTACTATTACTTATAAGTCAAAGCATAGTTATCGGCCTTTACGGCTGCTTCACGCAAACTGTCAATTTTGTTTTCATCCAGATGTGTTTTGATATCTGGATGTAGACACTGTTTGAACATTTTGCCCGACTTCTTTTGAGAGAAGCCAGCGATCAAACATTTGCTCCTTTACACGGGCAAATTCAACGTGGGTCTGGTCGTCCTTTTTCTGTCAAGATCTGATTTTTTATCTATATGCCTCTGGCACCAATTCATATGCTTTGAGCACTGCCTGCTTAACTTCATCATAATCAATACATCTGTCTATTGACATGGCCGAATATATTTCTCGGGCTAGAAATCTAGGTATTGCAAAGGCTGACCTTTCTTGAATAAACAAATGACCTGTAGCCTATTTTTCCAAATATCTTGAAAAGGAAGTACCACACGCATGTGACCCAATTGACTTTTTTACTCCTGGTTACCTAAGGAATAATTTGAGCTATATTACATTAGTCGGCCACACAGCCACGCGCAGCTGGTAAATGGTGTTCATTTTGTGTTTGAAAGTTTTTCTAGAATTTTCCCGCTGAACACGATGGTGCCGGTGGATTTATTAAAAAAACGTGCCCAAAGTGCTCCCACGGGGGTCCTGGGGGAGGGGTGGGGGAACATCCTAACTTTGGTATACATTGACCGATTGCGGTATTTTGGTGTCTATTTATAGGCTTTTGGACGTGCTAAATTGATTGTGATAACTTTTAAAATCCTAAATGGCTGCCATATGCTCAAATTTCAAAATGGCTGCCGAAAAAGTGAATTTTATCACGTTTTGTACATCTTGACCAATATTTGCATTTCTGATGCCCTTATCAATAGTGTCCCGCATGATTCTATGGGTTTTTTGATCTAAACTCTGACATGAAGTGACCAAATCCCTCCAAACAAAAGGCTTAAAGTCCATCCCTTACCTTTTCTGTGTCAATTCCCTTTTTTTAAAAACACTTATTTTATGTGGATTGCCTACTTTTTGACCTAAAAGTAACTGCACAACCTATCGGTTTTGAACTCCCTTTTGGTTAGTGCTCCACTCACCTTTTGGAGGACGGATAGTCAGTAGCTGCCAAACAATCCGTGACTTCAAATACCTGGCTTTTTACAGTGATTCATGTGAGCGTGATTGGGTGCCCATCCCATACTTTTGATTTGCAATCACTATTTTCTTTGCTTCTCCTTTTCATGGAACCTGACTGGGATTTCCCTTCTGTGTGCTACATGAGACCTTGTTAGAACCGCGACCTTATTGGTTTACTTGTTGTAGTACCTAGTAATTATTGACTAGCCTACTACTATTACTATAAGTCAAAGCAGATAGTTATCGGCCTTTACGGCTGGCCCTCACACGCAAACTGTCAATTTGTTTCGTCCAATGTGTTTTGATATCGGATGTAGACACTGTTTGAAACTCTTCAACAACATTTTGCCCGCTTCTTTTGATAGAAGCCAGTGAGCAAACATTTGCTCCTTTACACGGGCAAATTCACAATGGGTCTGGTCGTCCTTTTCTGTCAAATCTGATTTTTATCTATATGCCCTCTGGCATCAATTCCTATGCTTGAGGACTGCCTGCTTAAACTTCATCATAATCAATACATCTGTCTATTGACATGGCCTAATATATTTTCTCGGGCTAGAAATCTCGTATTGGCAAATGCTGACCTTTCTTGAATAAAACAAATGAACCTGTAGCCTATTTTTCCCCAAATATTTGAAAAGGCGAATTACCCACATGCATTTGACCCAATTGACTTGTTGACTCCTGTTACGCTAATGAATAATTTGAAGTATATTCCATTAGTCGGCCCCACAGCCCCGCGCAGCTGGGACATGGTGTTTCATTTGTTTTTGAAAGTTTTTTAAAAATTTTAGGTTTTTTCTTTTTTTAATTTTTAATTTGATACAAAAAGTGCCTAAAGTGGGTCCTCACGGTCTCCTGGGGGAGGGGGTGGGGGAACATCCTAACTTTTTGGTTAACATTGACCGATTGCGTTATTTTGGTGTCTATTTCTAGCGGTTGGACGTGCTAAATTGATTGAGATAACTCTTAAAATCCTAATTGCTGCCGCTACATGCTCAAATTTCAAAATGCTGCCAAAAAGTGGAATGTTATCAACGTTTGTACAATCTTGACCATATTTGCAGTTCTGATGCCCTTATATCAATTTGTCGGGTATTACAAGATCATTAAATTGACTTTTTCAAAATGCAAACTGGCTGCCACTCTGACAAAATGTCAAGATTCAAGGTGCCAATGTGCTGATTTTGCAAGGCCCTTCAAACAGGTATTGTTTTGCATTTGTATGTATTTTACTATTGAATGTATATTTTGGTGCCTGTTTATATGTGGTTTGCCACTACAATGGGTTTTATACAAGTGTGGGAAGATCCACGATGGCGTCTTTTTTAAAATATCGGCGCTTGGACGGAAAAACCTCCCATGTAATTCGCAGAGGGTCAATGAAAACCCCTTATGTAAAAAGTGGCCCCAGTGCTAAACCTCATAGGTGCAATTTGGTCACATCGGATTCAAGCTTGAATTTCATGCCAAATATGATAGTACATCATATAAGCTTTAATTTCAAGATCTGGATTAAATAATTACATAAATATATTTAGGAAAGACACGTTTCTTGTGCATGGGATTACAGCAAATTATTCGATTTTGGTGTCTATCGAAAATGTTACATATGAGGTTTTGTCGTGTAAACCGTTTTACTACAATGTGAGGTTTTGCTTTAAGGTCAAATGCCCATATGAGGTTTTTCCCGCCCAACGACGATATAGAAAAATTCGAAATGGCTGATATCTGTTGACTTTTCCAAATTGTTTTAAAGAATGAATTCCCATTACATTGGTATATATTTGTTGTGTATCTCGGTGTGTTTATGGCAAGAACACGTGGTTTTCACTCCTCCAGCACCAAGCCGGGGTTGGGTACCACGTGCCGGCCACCCCAACTGTATGATTCCCTTTCGCACAAAAACGCAAACGAATATATCTTATCTAAGGCTTTCTATGTAATTTTAAAAATGTAAGCGAAGAAAAAAAAAAAAATTGGAGGACACCTTCACTGAGGTCAGGGTGTCCCGTCAAAAGTCGGAAGGTTTATTTTTTTTTTTTTTATTGTTTTTTAAAAAAAAACAAAAAAAAAAAAAAAAAAAAACAAACAAAAGTGGGTGGGGGGATGGTTGCCACCTTCCGTAACTTACTGTATGCATGGTAACTGTTTCGTATGTGGCTACTGAAGCAAAATACTTACATATTTGTATTTTTTTATTCTACTTCTTTAGAGTATAACATGTGTATGCATACTTTGGCACCCATCATTGCCAAATAAATACCAATTTTGCTTTGTCATGTATGGCGAAAATTGGGTCCGTAAAAAACCTTGGATTTGAGTATTTGCTTACAATATAACGTTATAAATAATCTCTCATGTTATGACGTCACTATGATTGTCTATTGTTAAACTTGATATATTTGTACTTTATTTGAAGGACATTGGTACTACACACTAATACCAAATAAGATGATGTTTTTGTCCCTTATTCGGGGGGTAACTCCCCGCCCCTTGGTCGTGATTAGTATAAAACCCTGGTTGGACAAGGTATTAAACACTGTCAAAATTAAAAGAAACGGCTGTATACGTAATGCTTGTGCAAATATAATTCAAACAGTTTCATTGATTTAGATCTTGAGGTTTGCCACATTCGGGTTTTTGTGTCTTTTTTGCCTGTTTTGGCAGACAAAGTTGACGGAAACACTTTCTATTTTCCTGTCAAAGTGCAAATATTCCCACAAAATTAAATATTACTGCCAAAATAATTTGTTTTAAATATCGGGAGATACAATACATCATGTACAGCTTAAATATGTAGCGTAAGGTATCATTCTCCATATCAATGCAACAATTATGCTCTTTCCACCACCCGAGAATGAAAACACAGAAATCAATGTGGCGCCATATTGCCATGGAGTTATTCCATCTATTTATTTCCAATTCCAAATCAAGGTATTCCAAATATATTTGTGTATCCAAATTCCAGTTTCTTTTCTTTCGGCATTCCAAAAGCACTCACGACCGTAAATACTAACCAGAGGTTCCTCACTCCATCATCAATTTGCCAAAGAAGGTACCGGCGGAATTAACTGGCCTAACTTCACTTCGAATTTCTTGATATATTCCTCACATTGCGACCAGATAATGTACGAAGCCGCTGTGATCCCACTCCCCAGCAATTTGCCAAAGAAGGTACCTATCTGGAAATATATATAGCCGCTTCATACACTTGAAGTCCAATTAGATCCTTATTGGAACATACAGATTACACCTAGTTAGCAAATGCAAGGCCGATTTGCTAAAGGAACAACTTAAGTTACAATCGCAAGTTCATTTATTATATATATGCTACAAGGTCAATTTATACGAAGGTTCAGATCCATCAAATACCCTTGTTTTAAATTTCCGCATCAAAACAAGGTCATTCATCGGAATAAACAACCTCCAAAAATACATGAAAGTATAAAAGGTCCAATAACTAGAGTCCAAGAGCTTAAGCAAAGACAAAAACCATTAATAGTACCCTAATTGAGCATAAAGAACCTTACTTCTCTTCTGCTTGTCTACGTTATTAGCCAACATGGTCGAATTAAAGTTTGACGCTGTGACCTATTTTGTTCGATAACGTGAAATCTAAGCATAACAGAGAAGCAATTTTCCTTATTTCAATCCTTTAATCTAGAACAATTTGCACCACTATTACTGAATTCATGCAACTTTAAAAACTTTGACCGCATGTACACACCAAAATTTACTTTTTCACCGTTTTACCCCGTAACTACTCCGGACTATAGCCATAGATAGTGTAAACTATACTTTTCGCGGAATCCTTGTAACCATACCAACCCCATGGTGTGCGTTTTAACACATTCGAAACATTAAATTTTTTGACCGCGGCATAACCTTGAAACCCAAGCTGGGGGCCATTAATGGGAGGGGGTTGGGCCAGTGATCAACAATTTATGATTATCATGACTAAAATACATTGTGTGGCAAAAAATCACAATCTTATCCGGAAGCGCACACTCTTTCACTACAGTCCCCTGCTATTACGCTATACGTAAGGGGTTCCCAAAAGATAAATCCCCCCTAAAATCCAAGGACATTTTGTTGCATAACTTCACTTAGAACTGGATGTTTAGAACATTTCAAAAAGTTTTAAAGAGAGGAAACATTTGGCTCTGCCGCAAACGTCGTTGCTTTTCCAAAAACACTTTTGGCATCAACACACACACTCCCTTTTTTTCCAAAAATGATGTTGTCAGAAAAAGTAGCACTTTACCGTATTCAAAGGTCTACAGTCAAGAAAGTATCAATTAACAACAACGACTTCATTTCCATTCTTTATATTAATTGCAGTCTGAAGTAAACAAGCTTAAAACATGAACGCATAGGCAAACAAATGAACAAACAAGACAAATATGCAGACAAACAAACAATGAGATGAGATTTGAGTAAGCAACACCACTCGGAATGTGAAGCAGATCGCCAGATAAAGGAGAACTGGCTCAAGGCGGCATTGAACCACATTCATCAACAGAACATCAGCAAATTGGTAAACAGTATATGTAAACACTAAAATAATGTCACCAGTGCAGATGGAGGAAACATTTTTCATAAAATTGGACATTTTTTGCCCAAGTGTCTGGGACACGAACACACGGACCACAATGAATATTGAAAATTTAAAACTACTTATTCCTCCGGGTAGAACAAGGAATATTCTATATTAATCTTCCCTGGAGATGGCCGGCGCACGATAGTGTTGAAAACACCCCCATGTGCGCTTGGCCGGTGTCGAACCGGCGACCTTCAGTATTAGCTCAGTCGGTTAAGCGTCGTGCATGTAATCGAAGTCGCCGGTTCGACTCCGGCCAAGCGCACATTGGGTGTTATTTCAACCTATCGTGACCGCTGGCCTCTCCAGGGAAAGATTTAATCATATAATAAATACAATCAATTTGCAAGTAGCTTTCTCGCTCGTTTCAGTCCCCACTTTATTATTACGTGTACCACACATGACCATTGAAAATCCAAAAAAACGGCAAACTTTTGTTTTTGGGGGGTGCGTCTTTCCGACGCTCTATCTCAGCATTTGGCACGCTTTTTTAACAAGTGAGGTGTTTAAATTGAAAGAACAGACCTAGGCATCAAGCGTAATATTTCGAAAACTTTTAAAATGGTCTGACTTTGGCACAAATCGAAAAACATACAGAGATACTTGTTGTGCCAGTGTTAATACAATGGTTTGTCCACACAACAGTAATTTGTATACACGAATCCGACGGCGACTATGATCGCCCCTACGCGGTGGGCGGCGCACTCACCATCCGCCCTGACTGGGGGGCATCTTTTGCTTTTCTCGTTATAACACCAGCGTTTACGTGTAACGTGTTTACCACAGAGCTATAATTTTGATCAGTTCGGACGGGCAAACATCAACACATATTTCATCCCTTTACCCATTTGTTATAATCATCATGGGCGGCTCAGAAAAAAATGTAATTTCTTGGCTGCACAAATAGCGATAAAAAATTACAAAAATGGAACGAACTGCGTGTGAAATTCACTCGCCATGACTGCAGCCGTACCAGAGTGCATCGGTTCCCAATGAAAAAACCCCCGAATCTGCCAACTTCCTAATGAAGTGGAATGAACTTATTTCATTTTTTTTTTTTTTTAATTTTAACCACTGTCACTCAAATATCCCTATTTTGGGTGAAGTGTTTCAAAATTCCATTTTTAAACATGGTTCAATTAGTTCTCATGTCCACGGTACACTAAAATCACACTACATGTAGGGCCTACAGTAAAAACCAAAACAATCATCGTATCACTTTCAGTCTAAATACAACATGTAACTCGCCGCATTTCCTAGTACTGATAGTCAGGCGTACACATCATGACAACGGACTAATTTTTTTTCAATCTCCGAATCGATCACAATGAGCACGGAATCGTCCTTTCTAAAACATCACACCCCGCACGTCGGAAGATGTCACGTTTTTTCAGCAAATACGATCGATCTTTGGGAACTATTACCAATTATTCACGTACACGGAATTATCAACATTCTTGTTGTTTTACTTTATTTTTGTCTGGATGTTTGAATTTACGAAAAATGATTTTTCTCACGCGGCTGATTCCATTTTTTACGCACGGTATATCTAACCATGGAAGCGTTCATTCTATAGTCCCACGCAAGTGGGGCGAGATACCTTCAATTTTTACAACACAGTAAGACACTTGCCCTGTAATTCCAGTTTAGGCCAGTCCCCTGACTCATCCTTACCATAAATCCATGGAAATGAAAGGTGAAATTTGTTAAAAATTGCGAAAAAAAGTCGGTTGTAATTCTTATTATTTCGTTCGTGTAAGCTCGTACAGTCAATAATGCGGCGTTGTGTACGTGTGTTTGGTGGCCCAGGATTCCCCCGTAAATGGCGCGACGTAGAGGGTGTCCTTTCAAGGCTTCCCCGTCGGATTCGTTTATAGTAATCATGAGGCAACCGGCGTACATCGTGGTCAACCAGTACAATAGCATTCCAGAGACCCCTGTTTAACAGAAGTTTGTATCCCGGTGCCTGTTTTTAGGGGAGGGACAACTGCCCATCCCATACGTTCACAACTTTTCAAATACATTGAGCTCCTGAATTGGTTTGATTGTGTACTCTTTTATGTCGCTATTTCCTCCACATTTCAACACTTTGGTGTAGATGACCGGCTCTTAACCACCGGCTCTTTTTTGGATTACCAATATGGCGTCAGTGGTTTGCAAGTACGGACACAGGTTTTCAATCTTTGCACCATAGAGGACTGCCAAATCGACACGGTTATCACACATTTTTCAATGGGAATTAATTTGGCTCATGAAGACGAATGTTAGAACGAGTTTGGGATTTTTCCGTATTCAAAATACGTTTCACACGATTTTGGCACGCCCCAACTCTCTTTGTATAGAGATCAATGATAAAGACTTGACTAAAGACTATCTGGTCAAGAATATTTAAATCTTAAATGACCGTTATGGAAATTGCACTATTTGCTGCGAGGTTAATCCCTAACCTCGACGGATTGTAAACGAAAATATTTTTTCCCTAAATTATCATGATATTACTAAGATCTTTTGATGAATGTTTTGAGGGGTGATTTTTGTAATGTCACTGAGACAGAGACTTTCATACGTCAAATGCACATAGTAGTTCCAACAAAACACAAATTCCGTTTGGTAATCCCCCCATACCCAATCGGAGCCCAAATACCCCCCCCCCCCCCCACCCCACCCCATCATCCATGGCGCCCGAGATGCTCGCGCACGCATGGGCTTGCTAAGAAAAAAAAAAAAAGGCCCGCCCCCCCGATTTTGGTGATTTCACAACCAGGGTCGATGACAACTCGTATAATTTGTGAAATCCTCAGCATGTGGTTTTATAAATATAGCAAACATATCTATCAAGAAATATTCCAAAATAATGTTTTGTAGTTTTATTCCGTGGAAAACGAAAATCCCCCAAAATCACCTAATCGAAAATTCATCCAAATCCAGGGCATTGAAAAGTAATAATAATTAATAATGATAATAATATAATAACTAATAATAATAAATGCATTTTATATGGCCTCCACACGCGCTTAGAACAAATACTTAAAAATAGCGAAATAATATAGAACATGGCATATATCATTTAGGAAAAACTAACACTACCAAGTAATAAAATTTAATCATCGGAATAAGTATGTTTCAGGAGCCACTTAATGAAAAAAAACTGGTGGAAGGTGCCTCTCTTTAATGTTCCACGGGAGCTTGGTTCCAGAGTCTGGGACCATGACGTTGAATGAGTAATAACTCATTTTTATAGGAGATTATTGGTATGGTCCTTGGCTATATTAGAACGGAAATTCAAACTTCATAGCTTACTGAGGGATAGAGAAATGATTCTCTTATATAAATGGTTTTCTTATATAACGAAACACATTTGTAATTTTTATGCAATTTAACAAATTAGCAATTTAATAGTACATAACCTTTAAACCACATAATAGGATTTAAAACTCCGATTTAATGGGTCAATAGGAGAGGTTTAATGTGGCGAGATTCAGACAAACAAGGTAAGGTTTCAAAAGCCACGTACAAACGCCAGAGGACGATATTTTCCGGTTTTCTTCTCGCACAAAGGGGCGTGGCTTGTGGGTTGGTAATTATCTGGGAAAGTAGAAGCACCGACGCAGAAAATCGCCAAATGCATTGAAACGAGTTTGTTCGCCAGTGTGATCGGAATGTGCTAGTATGACAGAACAGTCGATTGGAAAAGAATTTTGCGCGGGATGATGTTTACATGCTAATTGCGCTTTATTCGGTATTGAATGTCAAAAGAATACACACTCTTATTGGTTCATGAATTAACCCGGTAGCTAGCACACATTTGTAACACATCTCAATTACAACAGGTTGAGTGATTAAATATGTTGACAGATCTGACAGGAACCCCTGAAACGCGATTCTTAGTGCCGCAAGTGGTGCCTTAAGGAGAGGGGGCCAAAACACAGTTTGTACAGGGGTCCAAATTGGTAAATTGATCCGATCATGTTGAAAAGCACACCGATGATGTGTCTAACCATAAGGATTCATAAAAGGTATAGTTTGTAATATGTACGCCTAAAGTTTCAGAGTTATAGGCTAAAAACCCAAAAATATCAATAAAAAGGGTCAATTTCCGTTTGTACAGGGGTCAATTTTAAATCTCCGATTTGGATAAAAAAATTGGGGGGGGTGCAAATTATTGGTGAGCTCATAGGATAAAACATTAAGAATAAGTGTTGAGTGTCTCAATTGCTTGCTTAAGAAAAGTAGGAGGGTACAGATCAGCCCCATTGATGCAATGGACGTTGACCTCTGCGCCCCCTACATCGGAAAATAACATTTAATACGTCAAACTATTCCTTATTTTACTCTATGAGACTCCAGCCAATAATTTGCCCCATTTTTTATCCAAATCGAGGGACTTTTAAAATTTGACCCCTGTTACCACGGAAATTGACCCTTATTATTGATTTGTGCTGTTTTTGGCCTATACTCGGAAACTTTAGCTGTACATATTACAAACTATACCATTTTTATTAATCCTTATTGTTAGACACATATTATGGTGTGCTTTTCACATTATTTGGTCAATTTACAAATTTGACCCCTGTACAAACTCTGTTTTGGCCCCCTCTCCTTAAGGCACCACTTGCGGCACTTAGAATCGCGTTTCAGGGTTCCTGTCGTCTGTCAACATATTTATCACTCAAACCCTTTGTACTTGAGATTGTGTTCAATGTGTGCTAGCTTCAGGGCTCATCTGTCAGTCTGCACTCGACCAGTTCTAATACCGGGCTTGATTACCGAGCGTCACTTAATAAGTGTTAGGTATAAAAGTGATTGCATTCCCCCCTCATTTCAATACCTATGCGACAAGAATTAACTTATCTGTACTTCCTTGCATGATTTCTACACCAACCTTATACTACGGTTTATGGAAACGTGCTGAACGCATGGCATTGCTGACCAATCTTACAGTTTTCATACTGATACAGTTATTGTGCCCACACGCCGACTGTAGCTGTCGCCCAATGTGGACACATGTCGTAACCATTGGTACCGTTTTTTTCGGAAAGTTAGAACCTGGAAGGACGCAACTAATCAGTGCCAGAGTTATGAAGTCCGCGCCCAGACTGATACCTCGCCTCCATACATAGTTAGACGAGAACGCTTGTTTTGGCTCTGGATTCCTCTCTGATCTCGGGGCTGAAGGCAAGCGACTACGAAGGTATTTCCAACCGAGCAAACAAGTGTTTGGCTCGGACTACCCAATCTCGAACGGGAACGCATTCATCATGGACGATACACACCTGTTGATTTCTGTCCCTTTTTGGAGACCTGGCCAGCCTGATCACTTGGGGGGAACGAGCCACTGTGTATCCTTTTTAACTACGACGGTATACCCAACAAATGGAATGACCTGACTTGTGATCGCCTAACCCGTACGTCTGCAAATTGCCAACGGAGTGACTAAAATAGCACTTTCATGATCAATGATCAGTTCCAAGGTCCTTCTTCGCTCATTATGTCATGTGGTGAATGTTCATTTAATATAGATGTATTTATGGTGTTTAATATCGATACGCAGTCAACCAGATAATTCTAGAAATTTCAGACAAGATCTGCTTGCAAATAATTCAACAAACACGGCAATTCTGTTCTATATAAATACTTTGAAACAAAAATTGTCCTTGTGCAGATTTTAAGGGCGAGCTCAAGCGGAACGTTTGCCGGTAGTTGATTAATGAAATCAAGTTACTATTCGTTCGCATGGATATTACTGACTTTGTCCTTGAGACGATCAAACCTTAGCTGTTTGTCTGCCTTTGTTTGTTTTGGCGGAAGAAGGTGGTTTGGTTTAGTGTGTTTCTTTCTTTTCACAAGGCTATATAAAAAATTACTATAAAAAAAAAGACATGGAAAAAAAATCATTTTAATTTATATAAAGTGCTTTGTTCGTTGCATAATTACTGCCTTTGTTTTAAGACAACATAACAAAGGCCAATAACAAATCACAAAATATATACACAAGGGAATTGCAATTCCATTTCTGGTATATTGAAAAGTAGTTGAGTAAATCCAAGCAACCATGTGACTTCTAGAACTTTTTGACAGAGCTCAATGTTCGGCGAGAGAGGATTTGTATATCCAAAGAATAAACTAACAACTAAAGAAGGCCAAACTGGTGTTTTACGTTTACGTCTGGGAACAATAGAGCTCTTGCCTGGACCTATATCATGCACGCAGACGCTAAAATTTTCAGGAGATATTTTGAAGGTGTCTCTTTGTACTGTTCTATAATTATTGATTTTATTGATATACTAATTGTTTTATTAAACATTTGCTGCCATTAGTATGTTTAAATACCAACTTATCCGTCATTAATCTTCACCTGTGTCCGATTCGCTCTCGCTGTCAGAAGCCTTTTCTAATTTCAACAAAAACTATTCATTTCAATATTTTGTCACAGATGTTCTCTTATCACAATAAGAGCTCTCCTCATTAAGAATGTGTCGCACTGCCTTTGTCCAGTCAGAAGCTAATAAATTGTTCCACTGCTAATCAAATGGATTTCTAATCGCTGCCATAGAATTGTGTATTGTTTGCTAAAACGTAACTTCGTGTTGGCCCCATTATCAGATCTTCTTGGGTATAGATTGTGATATACAAATAGCCTGCATTCATTTGTGGCACTTGCCGGTGAGTAACATAATATTTTATATATGAGCTCTAAACACCTGTACAAGGAAAAGTCCAATGTTTTTTTTTTAATATTCATAAGTTAAAAAGTAAAAGTATTCCTTATTTTCCTTTTTCAATCACAAACAGAAGTCTGAAGAAAATTAAAAGTACAAACATTTAATAGAATATCTTACTTAAAGAAAAACTTGTTTAAATCAAGTGTGATTACTTTTTAAATTAAAATCATTAAAGACAAAAAAGACTGAATGAAGGAAAAGTAAAATACTAAAAACATTTTAAAGGAATATCTGTTACAGAAAAACGTGTTTAAATAACATGCTAGTTTCTCTTTAATTAAAATCATAAAAACAGATTTTTTAAAAAATATATAAATATGAGCATGTTACAACAAAGGTAAATAACAGACCACAATGCGGACACGACATTGGCACATGATAACGGAAGTTGATTGACAGCGGCACAAAACCACTCATGTAGTTAATCCGGCGTGATTGATTACAGCCTTTAATAACTTAATGCCGGTGTGTGTGTGAAAGCAGATTATAGTCCGGCGGGGGAGCAGCCACAGTCGGGGCTCGATAGACGAGTAACGGATACAGGGTGAAACTAAGTGCGTGAAGAGTAAACTGAATCGATCGCCCTATTGTTCAACATTTTCAGGCTATGAGTACGCCGGACGATAATTACTTCTACACGGGACCAACCGGTCGGGAACCAATGGTGTAACGCCGTTGCAAAGCCCTCTTTTGAAAGCTTTTGAAACATATTCGATATCATAGTTATTCAGGACTCTAGCTAGGACGAGTACTTACTGTAACAAAGTGACGTACCAAAATATGCAAATAATCGATGTATAGAGCGAGACTTCACATTTTTTGAACAACGCAGGATTAACAATTAACAAGCGAATTTAATCTGTGGTTAAATTTTAAAATCATTTTTTAACTCAGCAATCTTCCTCAATTTCAACCTTCTACCATAGAGTTCCTATCGATAGAGAGGAAAAACGTTACAATCTTTAGACAATACACAGTCTCGCATTGTGTTTGCCGACCACAAAGAAAAACATTAGATGTACCAAACAATAGAAAGCAATGGCTGCCTCCGGTTCTGCAACATACTGCTGGGGTTGCCGCTGCATGATACACTAATCGGTCGGATGCAAATAATGATGTGTGTTAGAGGTGGCCAGGTGTGTAATAATAGTGTGCCTGGATCATTGTGCTCAGATACTCTTGTTCCATAATCCAATGCGCGCTTAGGTGATGAATAAGATGTATTCATTGAGGCGGTATTTAAATCAAGACGAATGATGTGTCATTTCCGTCGTTGTGTGGCCATGGGTAGGACAAAATTTAAACCACCCAATAGCACCCAACATCCAACACTGATATTTTGGCGGATGTTTGTCTCGAATTGAATTATGTGTGTATACAAAAACCCAAAGTATTAATTATCCGTTGCAATATTCAAAATGTCAGCGCCCAGCACGTACGACTGGTTTTGATTGGGTTTCACCCCTGTCTACCTCTCTAAAAGGGAAGGACACAGGCTCACGGCCGCTTGGATTTACTATAGAAAACTTGCAATTGTAAAGTGGGCTCTTAAAGGTCCCAGCAAATGCAATGAATGATTGTGGGTTTGGGTCAACGTCTACAAAGCGGGGATCAGAAAGCACTCGTATGGGGTTGGTGATGACATCTTAGTGAAAACTAGTGATTTTTAGAGAGTAATAGAAAATTCCAGGTGACTGGTTGTGAAATATTCATGGGACACTGACTGAAAATCCAATGTTAGTAATGTTGTCAGTGGTAGTGTATTATTTCTGGCCTGTGTATTGTAATTGAATGTCCCGTTAAGATTTGGAAGTAGGTTTATCATCTCATTTCCTGGGACCCTTTAAAGAGTGGTGACCAGATCAAGGTCCGATTTTTTTAATGTTGAGTTTTACCCTCACATGGAATATATCACCAAAAACAATCATCCACAAATTTCGTTTTGGATGGTAATAACGAAGCAAACAGTTCCACTAAATTGGCTCCAAAAGGGCAGTTTGGGTGTGTGGTTAAAGTGGTATATGACATTGGAGAAGGGTCGTATAACATCGAAGAGGAAACCTGTTCTGGGCCTTAACGGTCCATGGCCGATCGCTAATAGCCTCGTCTCCCAGAACCCAAGATTTACCGGAAGTGGTCGAAATTTGGTTCGAGAAGAAAGCTACTTATTTTCTAGTTACCTTATGGAATCTTAGGGGCTAAATGGTGTTGGTGTGGGTGTTGTTACGCGCGAAAGGTACTCCATTTTAGTCGACCAATATTAGTTTACACAGTACTCTATGGGTCACAAAATCACGGTTCTAGCTTGTCACATCAAAACGGTGTGAAATATCGGCGCGAAAACTTTCAGAGGGGCTTTTAGGTGAAGTCCATTCTATCAAGAGAAAACGTTATATACTTAAATCGGGCCCTCCCCTTTAACTTAAATTTTCACTGGGATAATGAAAACATATGAACTTCTTCTGATACCAAAATATCATTTGACGGAGGAATGTGGGGGACGAGGTTGCCCATTGGGTCACTACGCCTTTAAGATACAACCCCTAAGGTTAATGCTAAAAAACATGAAAAATCGGGACGTATACCCTGCGTTGAATCAATGCAACCTCTATCAAATTTTTGTAGGATTTTCTTTACTAGAAAACAAGGCTGGATCACCGATTTCTATTCCCGCAATGACTGGTATTGTGAGAAAATGACGTTACATCATCACATGTACGTCGTGCGCATAGCGATATTTATGCTACAAAAGACCAGTTAACATCCTACGTCACTTCTTTTGTTGCCTTGCGAATCCATTCCTGCGAATCGTAGGCCATAGTATTAAAACTCTAACAGATACAATTGCCCAGTGGTAACAGTCAGGCCGACCTATTATATTTCAAGATACCAGGCCCTCCTCCTAACATGTTTACCCACATTGCTGTACGTCTATACAAGTGGTGAAACCGATGTATTCATGGATATGGGGACCACTCAAACGAACTTCTTTACATCATCGTTAGATCATATTGAAAAAGCGCGCCACTGCTTAATATATTAACCTTAGTCGGGTCACTTGTATAGCGCTATACCAAAACACACAAAGCTCGGCCTGTGTGCCCAAATTCTCAAATTATAGTTCATTCTCATTTGCTCATAATAACTTTCGTAGACACTTAGTACAATTGTGTTGCATTACATCGAAGTCAATATTAGCGAAAATGTCAGTGGTTTAGTTTGACATCGTCTTTAATACTCTTGACAGGCGTCAATATGCACAAGGCAAACACAGTTCTGTCAAAAACATTTCCCATCATGACATCGTTCCATTATACCGTTTCGCTAGTAATCAATCTATAAATATTGTTGAGTGTCCGGTTTAAAAGTGTGTTCGTGGGGACGAATTTAAAAGGGCACTTCGTGATCACGCCATCACCCATATTCCATCAAGGAGGTTGTGATTAATATTCATTTGAACAAATAACTAATTACAGTTTCCTTGTGGATTGGATCTTGTTGGCAATGAATTCTGTCATTTCTCTTTACAATTACAACACAGTGGGCCTACTTGCAAAGTGAGACGTATATCTGACATGCAGTGGCGGCACCAGACCTCTTGTTCTGGGGGGCAAACGGGGGGCAAAGTGAAATGTTTTTTTGGGGAAAAGTGAAATTCTGGGGGGCAAAATATCAAAAATTTGGAGATTTTAAACCAATTTGGCCCCAAATTGCTGATTTTTGTGTCAAAATTGTGGTGAGTTTTTCGCCCAATCGCTGAATTTTTTGCAAAAATCCCTACTTTTCTCTTCTGCCCACCCCCGTGGCGCCTCCACATTCTGACACTTCCCTGCTAATATATTGACGACGAAACTTCGGCAGCAGAATGAAGTGCGATTTTTTTTTTGTAGAAATAGGCCTTTTAAAATTACTTTTTTGAGGATAAATTTGCACCATATTTTTTGGTCAATATTTAGAATCACATTGAAGCATCTTTAAATAACGACGTTCTAATATCTAGTTATTAAAATTGCCATTCTATTCATTTTCATACTCTCCAGTAAATATGTTGTATACATAAAAACCCCCTGTCTTCCTTCGAACACAATTAATACTGAATCGTAATAAATCATTGTTTTCTTGAAGCTTAAACCTGAGTCCGATTTATAATTTGTTCGGTATGTGCAATGTATCTATTTATTAAAGGTTACAGGGATTCACATGGTGTTTAGACGCTATTGTACTTTTAAAAATAGATAGATAGAAATTGGGTTGCTTAAACTCCCCTTCTGCAATACGTCAGAAATACAATATCAATGCGAGAGAATTGACGACGTGGCATTATTAAAAGTAACTTGATGTCCACGGGACTCGAACCCAAACCTTCATATTTGGATTAATCCATTGCACCCATTATATCCATACATACGGGCGTATCAATAATAAAAAACGCAGCAACACTCTCCCCAATTTTTTTGGTAATGTGTAAAGTTACATCAAATAATTAAAGTGAGCTTGGAACCAGTTTCAAGTAATGCTAACACAAATCCTATTTAATTTTCCCTCTCTTTCTTCATTCTCACTTCAGTCATGCAAGTGCAATGGGATTGAAACTTGGTCCCAGCTGAATTTTCCCATTGTGCTAAAACAATGATTAATCGGGTTTCCATGACCGCACATGAATAAATACCTTACCTTCATTGGAAGAGGGGAATGTGTTGCTTTAGATGCATTAAGTTAATTTTGGTCATAATTTTTACACTATTACCACAAAAAGTGGGAAGAAAATTTGTTGCGATTTTATTGATACGCACTGTATGTATATCTATATAAAAATATTATGGTCGTGGTTGGCTGCAGCATGGAAGGATATCGGGTCAATACCAACCAAGAGTGAGTACTGAAAACAGTGCTGAAAAGTAGTTACATGAATGTAGTATATGATGACGTTTTTCCAAAATAATTGTCCTTTGTTAGTTTCTTAAAACTACTCTTAAAGGCTGCAAAGTTTAATACCTCAATAAAATATAACAATCCAATGTGTCAATTATGGGCAGATAAAAAAAAACGTTGGTGTGAGGTTCCATAACAAAATGTTAAGATCAGAAAATCCAAACTGCAACTTGAGAATGTCAAATTGGGCGTTCATGCCAAAAACTCCCCTTTTTGGGTGCGCTTTTTCAGATCAACACTCCGCTCCACCGCAATTATGTCAATCAAACCCGTTGCTGTCCACTTTACAATCTGATCATTCCATCAACCATATTTCCGTCACGGCCTGTTCTTTCCACTGCTGGCAACCCAGAACCACCTCAGAACACAGTGCTGACCAACGTATCATTGCCACGAATACTACAAGCAATCCTCTGCATGAAACCTTCTCAGTGCATTTGGATGCACATGAAACGGGTCATACGTGTATATGTTTACGTTTACACATAAAACAAGCAAACGCACTTCAGCAATACAGGGGGAAATGCAACAGCAATGATAAGATAAACGTAAAAGTAGGTCAGGCCTCCCGGGGGGGGGGTCAGTCTTCATAGACAAGGGTGGTCTCATCCGTGGCCAAGAATCACGTAAAAAGGGTAGTTTTTCATGATCAGGCACGTTACGTACGTACGTAACGTGAAAAGGGTCTAAAAATCACCAAAAATCAAGAAAAGGGTTATATTTTCTAAATGAGGACTGACGCATTTAGGGTTCCATATTCTTTCAGCATATTTTTTTTTAAAGTGTTCCGGAAGTCTGTACTGGCCTTCAAACCTGTGCTTTCAAATCCCTAAACTCCAAAATTTTCCGCGCTACGCACGGTAAGAAACATTACAGTGATTTTTGGTACAGGCCTATTGGTTTGAGATTGAGAAATGACGACTCCTTTTGAGATTGCCTGATTATGTCGCTATACCAAAGTTGTTCTATATCACTTACCCATGAAACGGACATGTTTAGCAAATTAAAACCATAATGTATAAAGTCATGTCAATTCTAGGTTTATAATTTTCTAACATAATTTAGAGACATTTTAATTTTGGGTGCCAATAAAATGTCGATTTATCGATGCGCTGCAAATGCCGAAATTAATGCCGAAAATAACGTTTCTAAATGCGAATTATCCCGGATCCTATAGACCAATAGAAAATGTCTTGAAAATAAATATACCCCAAGGTTCCGCGACCCCACCGTGCCGCTACGAACTCCTCCATGAACACCTTTAATTTTACGATTAGTTCAAATAAAACCTTACATGCATGAATGCATTTTTAAGTTAACCACTTACAAATATCAAATAGTTTTTATCAAATTTGCATGAGAAAATGTGTTTCGGAAACAAACATTGCTTGGTTCCGCGCTTCGCGCGAGCGACACCCCTCCCGCGCCACTTACACTATGAAATTCTCTGACACTTTAACCCTTCAAGTCTGTTTTACTTCTTATAAGCCCATGTATCATACCTATATTTTGCTTATAGTGAATCAATTACAAATTTCAAATTTAGTTCTATCAAAATTCCCATGAAAAGGTGCGTTTGGAAAGTGAAGTTTGCAAGGGACCACCCTCCCCCCCCCCCCCCGTCGCTTTAATGTAGCGCAATGGCCGCTCAGCAGCCATAATCGTCGACTTATCGACTAGTCATGCAACCGTCCTGAGGAATTTGTGGATACGCCCCTGGCTCAAAATGCCTTTCCCTTTGAATATACCTTCTCGGGTATATCCTGGCTGAAAAATTACTTTCCTCCAGATATTTTTGAATTACACCAAGCTCAGACAGCCTCTCTGGTGCAAAAATACACTGAAAGAATATTTTACGTATAAATGTGTAATAATGCATCCAATTATACTTGCTTAGGGTAGGGAGAAAGACAATACTTGTTTGGGTTATGCCCAAATTGTGCATACTGACTTGTTTAGGGGCGCAAATGCCATCAAGTATTGTTTAAAGTAGCTAATTGCGCTGCGATACGTTGTAGGGTGAAAATTCACGCTCGAAAATATATATAGCAGCGATTTATATAGCGCCTTATGCTATTGGGCCCTAAGCGCTTTCACAAAGGGCCGCTGATCACTGTGGCCCAACCATACCTAAACCATTTAGCATCATTCAAGGGATGCAGCAGATCGGGACAGCGCTTTCAATTTCAGCAATACATACATGAAGATAACCATCGCAGCCAGGACCAGCTCCCCAAATATCACAAGGGTAAATCGAGAAACCAAGAAAACCTGTTAATTTCTTTTCCAGGGAAATTACAAGATAGCTGAATTTCACAGGGCTCGAAAGCACGCCTATACGCTGATGAGGATACCCTGAGTCGAGAGCCTTACCTGATTGAGAGCTTCTTGTCCGCTTATAGCTCAATACGTATTAGGGTGCTTTTGGATTAACGCTACATGAGGATAAACATATACCAACCATATCAATACCATACATGTCATATTTTGTTCTTTCAAGCTTAGCGTACTCAATTCTTACGTCATTAAGTTTACTACGGATGAAAAGGAAATTCTGAGTATCCTCAATACATATGCACATGGAACAATACTGTCATGATCAGACCATTTGCTAGTCCTACGATCTAATTGCAGGGCATTGGATCGTAGCTTGAATTTCAGACTTGCGCCTTCAAAGTTGGTCTTATCAAGAAGATATTTCTCCAGTGATGGATCACGCTTAATCTGGGAATAAATTGTGAGTGACGATTTCCTATCAATTTCATCATGCCAAAACACAACAAACTATCGTAATTGGTATTTTTTAAATGAAGGGACCCAATGTGAATCGGGCAATTCCCCGATGAGCGCTTTATCAAAGATGATAGAACTAATGTAAAAATAACAATCAATACTAGTCTCAACGATGTTACTTAGGAATTTAAAGCGAAACATATTCGCCTAAGGTAGGTTTTTAAGGATCGTATACAGCATGAGGCTTGGCCAACGATACTTATCCATGCGCATAAAATGATCAAGATATTAACTCAATAACAATATCAGTATATTCATTCTGTCATTAGATTTTGGGTTAAGATCACCCTTTGTGTGCCGTCACAAAATGATGATGAATGATTAGCTCTAATCCAATGCTGTCTAATTTGAACAATACGAAGAGTTTGTTGATCATACATTCCTAATTCCATCTTTTAAGTGTGTTAAAATGCATGTTTATTAGCTGTTATTACCAATGGAAACATTCATATGTTAAATCTGTTGCTGTAGTTGTCTTTAAAAAAAGGAAAATGGTGGTTGGACTTATAGATTCATATTGGTGGTTCTGGGCGCAAAGAGATGCAGCGCAAAATATAATAATAATAATATTAAAAACAATAATAATAATTAAAGTATACATAATTTCAAGCTTGATTCTGAAGTCCCTTTTGTAGTAGCATCATACCCCAGGATGACCTTGAACCTTAATGGGGCAATACCTTTGTAACTAACTCAAGGTCAAAACTTATTTTTAATCCTTATAACTGTATAATGATAGCATTGTACACATTTTGAAAATTGACCCCTGTATTAATTTTATCCCATTATTTTACAAATTCCGCACATATCCCAGACGTTGGACCAAGACATTCTGATTCAGCATCTTTGAAACTACAGAAAAACATCTTCAATTTGTTCTTCCCCAATTTTGGAGAATGGAATCCTCATTTATGACCCTACCGTGGTCATTTCGTACAACACATTTATATACAATTCTACATTACTTTCAAAAGTCCAAAAGAGATAAGAACGATGATTAGCTGCCCTTTGAGGTGAGCGAGGGAGACCTGCTCCTTGAGCATGGGTGGTGGTCAAAAACTACTGCGTGCTAATTAACTTTGATAGGATTTAAATGCATTTCCTCTTTTAGAAAGTGATTGCATAATTGAATGTTTTAAGATACCAACACTATGAGTTACAATATGCTCATCCACCAAGGACACAGTTCAGTGGGGTTGCACTTATACATGCATGACACGAACTGACCTTGTGTGATCTGGGTATCATGTATCATACCCAAAAACCAAGGGGTGTATTTTCTAAATACATTGGTGAATGAAAGCTACTGAACTGTGCCAAGGGAGTGGAGATTTTACTAACTCATAGTGCAAGTTTATTCAAAGAAGCATGAAAAAGATAACAAATTCATCTTCAACAACAGACACCCCTCCAGAGCCATGGTTTATCATGTTACAAGAATTTATTTGGTTTTAAGCAAAGCTCTGCTTATCCACTTTCTATATAATACATGGGTAATGTGTGCAGCAATTGTGATGTAAAGGGCGCATTTTTACTGCGTCATACATAACATGTCTATACGCAAATGTAATTTACGCAAAATGAAGATCACCACACGATGATTTTGGCTCCTTGGATGAAGCATTTGTTTTTCAAGAGGGTGCAATTATTCAAATGAATAAAAAAGAACGATTTAACAAATATTTTTGACAAATTATGTCGATAAAAAGCAAAAATTACACCATTCTTAACAAGAATGAGAATAAAAAGATGATATGTTCTGTTTTGGCCATCTTAGATGGTGTCATAATGGATAGGCATCCAGGATTTTTTAATGAAGTATCCACCACTCAAAATATTGGATGCCGTCATTATGACACCATCTAAGATGGACAAAAAACTGTTATTTTGCAATCAAGCAATTAGGAAAGAGTTCCAAATGGGTCCAAAACAACCAGAATAAATATGCAGCTGACAGAGAGACCAGGCCTGAGAAACTCCTATATTTATATAGTGTTTATAAAGAAACCACTGCTCTATTTACAGGTAAGCACTGTAGCAGAGGCAGCTGCCGGGAAGCAGTGAATAAACTTTTCCAGACATGGGATTCCTCTGTGTTTCAACTTTGCAGTGACGTGGTTTTACCTCTCGTGCTGTAATGGGTGTTTGGATTTCCCTTTGGGTGCTTTTTTCCTCCCTCCATGGAGTAGACTTCACAATTCTGCATTCATGTCGCGAAAAACTACAGGAATAAGAAAAGGATAGACCGAACGGTTATGACCAAATGTGCTCCCGATAACCGCCCACCGAATCTAAATCTGAGCACTGTCGTTGACCAACATTAGAGGCCAAAGAACAAACAAAGGACTACTGAAGGCAAGGATTGCTAGTACTCTACCTGAGACCAAACCTGACATCATCCTCATAACCGAATCAAAACCGGAGTCTTCTGTTCCCGAAGATAGTTCCCAAGTCTCTCTGGACACCTACACTTGCATGGGGAAATGTCGTTATGATAACAGTGGATTGGGTGGATACCTTGTCTTTTCTAAGATTGGACTGCCTATTTTAAGAGAATACAGCCTGGAACCAAAAGGCTTGAATTGATGATATTCACCATCCAAACAAAGAGTGGTCCCATACTACTACTATCATTTGCCTACTGTCCTCTAAAGAAAGCGATAGAGGTAATGGCCTGGTATGATAAACACCTGGACCATCTCATTACCAAAACCAATGCTAACATTTGCATCCTGACTGGCGATTTAACTGTCATCAACATGAATGGTTGAACATACCTGGTGGTTCCACTGGCACATCTATTCCAACTCTGTTTTGGCAGGCCACAGCCGTGATGTGGAAAGTAGCTTAAGTCATCCCATGTCATGTGTGACAAGATTAGCTAGAACTGTCGACGATCTCTTCAAAATATGGCAAGTAATAATTTAATGTAAATTGCATGATCATAGGTAATCTACATCAGGTACATGCTGAAAAAGTTATTTTATATTGTAATTAAATATTATTGAAAAAACCACAAAAATATAAAGATGTTAAATTAATAAGCTATTGTTTTGGTAATAATGTGAGTGTGCATTTCTTGCCCTAAAATATTAATCAGGTTCGATACGTGTTTAATCGTCCATAATGTGTGGAATAATATCAAGACGAAATTTAATTCTAACTTTCAAAGGTAATATCTTATCAATGAAGTATGAGGAGTGCTCTTCACTTTTGCTGTAAGGCAATGCCCGCGTGGCCTTCTCTCGTTTACGTTTCTTTAGATAATCAGAGATAACTTCGGCAATTGTGTATAAGTAGGGTTAATGGCAGAATTTATAGGCAATACAAAGGTTACTAACCATGCATACACCAAAGGCGGTAAAGAAACTGCTCGAATCTGCACTAAAACCCCAAGGATGATAATCGGAAACCAACAAAGAAATCCGTGGCAACAATAGCTGTTGTGAGCTGAATCTGTTCCTTTAGACTTTGAGTACGTCCAGATTGTCTTGATGATCTTTTAACAGCTCTCACGATCTCAACATAACAGGCAAATATAATAAGATAACATACACAATTTGGCCACGAAAAACTGCTGAGAGACGTACATACCAGTTTGAAAACCTTCAAACTGAGTAGTAAATGAGTAGTAAAATTATTACCGATGATGCTAGCAAAATAATCAAAGTGTACTTTCATTGTAACTTCATTAGTCTCATACATTTTTGTTAGAGCTAATGGTAGGCCAACACACACATGTGAGTTATCCTAAAATTTAAAATTGACATCAGATAACACAGACGGGATAATACCTAGTACAAATGAAACCAGCCATATCAATAGAGCAGTATCTGTTTGCCAATTTTCTTAGTTGAGTATGGAAACCTTACGTTGACGAACCTCTCAATAGTAATCAGGGTACAAAGAACAATATGCTTCCTGGATGCTATTGCAAGACTCCCGGCAATTCTGCAAGTCATACCAGATCTCCAGGTTTCAGAATGCATAGGAAAGTGTTCTCCAAAATAAACATCAGCAGATGCAATAATTAGCAGGTATATGCCCATCAATGAATCAGCCATGGCAAGATTGCTTAGCAAGAAATCCTGAACTTTATATTTTTTGGCATTACTTTTTCTCCATATCAAGACAAAGATATTTCCACTTAGGGCATTGATGCCAATTAACCACATAGCAATTGCCAAGGACCTTTCTGATAATAGCCTTTCACATGTGAGATAAGGTGATCTGTCACTGGCCGCATTGCAATTCACATCATTGAGCACATAACACTCACATATTTCATGTTGATTTACATACAATATTGATCTGTCAGGTAAATCGGAAAAGGAATGGTGGGTTATCCTAGTAAGTCTATTGCTTCTCAAATCAAGCAAATTTAACACTGTTAAGTTTGCTAAATTGTGGATTTCTTTCAACTTATTGCCAAACAAAATAACTTTAGTAAGATTGACTGTGTCTTCAAAGATATCAAAATCTAGAAATGTTAGTTGATTATTTTGCAAATATAGAGATTTCATATTGGTCAAACCTTAAAAGAATACTGGACTTAGTTTTGACAACTGTTTATTTTGCAAAGCTATCATCTTCATAATGCTCAGTCCCTTCAGTAAATCCTCAGGTAATCGCGACAATTTATTGCGATTACAGATGAGACCGGTCAATTTGTTCGAACCATGAAATATTTTAGAATCTAGTGTAACCAAATAGTTGTTTTTCAAGACTAGTAGCTGCAGAAGATTTAAATTCTTAAACAAACCTATTGGCAGTTTACTTAATTTATTACTGCTCAAATCAAGGAGAGTTAGCCTAACTAAATTTTGGTAAATGCTAGCACTCAATGTTGTTAATTGGTTTTTAGATAAGACCAGTGTGTTAAGAATTTCTAAGCCATGAAACAATCCTTCTGCCAATGTATGTAATTTATTTTCAGAGAGATAAAGATCAGTAAGTTTGACCAATTCCTGGAACAGATAACTTTTTATTGTGATCAGATGGTTTCCATGCAAGAACAATACAAGCAAATTTGTTAACTCTGAAAATAGTTCTACTGGCAATGAACTCAGTCTATTGTGGTGAAGGTAAATAATAGATAAGCTTTCTAAACTCTGAAAAACACTTGCATTCAACATGGTCAATTCATTACTAGTCAAGGACAAATGTATGAGATTTTCCAAACCACGAAATAATCCCACAGGTAATGAACTCAATCTATTTTGTCCAAGCAAAAGTTGGCTTAACAACCTCAAATCTTGGAATAAGCCTGCATTCAAAGTGGACAACAGGTTACGTTGTAAATTCAGGCTACTGAATTTTTCTAATTGCCTGAACAACCCCTCTGGCAAAAAACTCAATCTATTGAATGAGAGACCAAGCATTGATAACTCACTCAAACCCTGAAAAGTGTTTACATGCAATGTGGTCAGTTCGTTGTTATCCAAAAAAAGTTCATTCAGATTTGTAAAACCCCGCAACATTCCTACTGGAAATGCGGCCAAGTTATTAAGATCCAGTCCATTAAACAATCCCATTGGCAGTAATTTCAACCTATTGAGACGAAGATGCAATACACATAGCCCACTTAAATCCTTGCAGACACTGGCATCTAATATCACCAAATTGTTTCTGGACATGTAAAGCTCATTAAGATTGTTTAACCCCAAAACAGTCCTACTGGTAGTGAACTCAAATTGTTTCTATTAAGATTCAGAATAGCTAGGCTGTCCAAACCCTGGAATATATTGGCATTTATGGTTACCAGTTGATTCGTATCTAATCGTAATATATAAAGGTTTTTCAAATTTTGAAATAATCCTGCTTGCAATTTATACAATCTATTGGTATTCAGTCCAAGATAACTTAAAGCCAAACCCTTGAAAACATTAGTGTTTAATGTCACTAATTGGTTTTCAGAAAGGTACAATTTATTCAGACTGTGTAAACCACTAAACAATCCTTCTGGCAGTGAACTCAACTTGTTTCTTTTAAGATATAAACTAGCTAGTCTGTCCAAACCATGAAATACACTGACACTTAAGGCTACCAGTTGATTTCCATCTAAACTTAATATATAAAGGTTTTTCATGTCTTGAAATAATCCTGCTTGCAATTTATACAATCTATTGGTATACACTATGAGATAACTTAACCAACTCAAACCCTTGAACACATTAGTGTTTAATGTTACAAATTGGTTTTCGGAAAGGTACAATTTATTCAAACTGTGTAAACCCAAAAACAATCCTTCTGGCAGTGAACTCAACTTGTTTCCATCCAGCAGCAGAAAAGTTAGTCTGTCTAAACTTTGGAATATACTAGGATTTAAGGTTTCTAAATCATTTCTATATAGCCATAGCTCAATGAGATTTGGCGTCCAAACAAACAACTCGACTGGTAGTGAGCGTAACCGATTGCGATCAAGGTGCAGCAGAGTTAAGCTGTCCAAACCCTGGAATGTACGAGCATGTAAGGTTGTCAATTGGTTTGTAGACAGCCACAGACAACAAAGTTGTGTTAAATCCTGAAATAATCATGCTTGCAAGGTATATAACATATTGCTATAAAGATAAAGATTCTTTAATGAACCTAAACCCTTGAAAACATTCTTGCCTAATTCTATCAGTGGGTTTTCAATCAACCGCAGCTCATTCAGATTTTCCAAACCCAAAAAGGATCCTTCTAAAGAAATCAAATTGCTTTTGCTACTACTATCGAGACTGAGGTAGGTTAGCTGGTTCAATACACGGAATACATTGGCATTCAATTTGGCCAATTCATTTGTACCAAGATTTAACTCATTCAAATTTCGTAAACCCTCAAACAACCCCATTTGCAATGTACTTAACATGTTGTATTCAAGATTCAGGAATTTTAACATACTTAAATCTTTGAACATACCGGAATGCAAGTTGACCAATTGGTTATAACTAAGTTCAAGTATCTTAAGATTTGACAAACCATAAAGTACATCTTTGTCTAACACTTTCAACCTATTAACAGGAAGCAACAACAGTTCAATCAGATCCAAACCCTTGAACACATTAGTGTTTAATGTCACAAATTGGTTTCCAAAAAGGTACGATTTATTCAGACTGTGTAATCCCCCAAACAGTCCTACTGGCAGTGAACTCAACCTGTTTCGTGTAAGATACAAAATAGTCATGAAATACACTGACATTTAAGGCTACCAGTTGATTTCCATCTAAACTTAATGTATAAAGGTTTTTCAAATCTTGAAATAATCCTGCTTGCAATTTAAACAATCTGTTGGTATCCAGTGTGAGATTACTTAACCAACTCAAACCCTTGAACACATTAGTGTGTAATGTCACAAACTGGTTTGCAGAAAGGTACAATTTATTCAGACTGTGTAAACCCGAAAACAATCCTTCTGACAGTGAACTCAACTTGTTTCCATCTAGCTGCAGAAGAGCTAGGCTGTCCAAACTTGGGAATATACTAGGATTTAAGGTTTCTAATTCATTTTCATTTAGAAACAGCTCAATGAGATTTGGCGTCCAAACAAACAACAACCCGACTGGTAGTGAGTTCAACTTATTTTGTTCAAGGTACAGCTGAATTAAGCTGTACAAACCCTGGAATGTACGAGCATGTGAGGTTATCAATTGGTTTGCAGACAACCACATACAACAAAGGTGTGTTAAATCTTTAAATAATCCTGCTTGCAATTTAGACAATCTATTGGTATTCAGTTTGAGATTACTTAACCAACCCAAACCCTTGAACACACTAGTGTTTAATGTCACAAATTGGTTTTCAGAAAGGTACAATGTATTCAGACTGTGTAAACCCAAAAACAATCCTTCCGGCAGTGAACTCGGTTTATTTCCAGATAGCTGCACAAAAGCTAGGCTGTCTAAGCTTTGGAATATACTGGCATTTAAGGTTTCGAAGTCATTTTCATATAGCACAAGTTCAATGAGATTTGGCGTCCAAACAAACAACCCAACTGGTAGTAAGCTCAGCCTATTGTTATCAAGATACAACAGAGCTAAACTGTCCAAACCCTGGAATGCACGGGCATGTAAGGTTACCAATTGGTTTCAAGAAAACCACAGACAATAAAGGTGTTTTAAATCTTTAAATAATCCTGTTTGTAATGTGTATAAGCTATTGTTATGAATTTCAAGGTAACTTAGCCAACTTAAACCCTTGAAAACATCAGTGCATAATTGCAGCAATTGGTTTCCATTCAACAGCAGGTAATTCAGATTTTCCAAACCCAAAAAGGGTCCTTCTAAAAAACTCAATTTGTTATTCTGTAGATTGAGAAAAGTTAGCTTTTTCAATACATGGAATACACTGGCATTCAATTTCGCCAAATGATTTCCATTAAGGAATAACATATTTAAATTTGCTAAACCCTCAAACAACCCCGTTGGCAATGTACTTAACATATTGTTATCAAGACTAAGGGATTTTAACATAGTCAAATCTTTGAACATACCGGAATGCAAGTTGACCAATTGGTTATGATAAAGTTCCAGTATCTTAAGATTTGCCAAACCATAAAATACATCTTTGTCTAGCACTTTCAACATATTATCATGAAGCACCAGTACAATCAGACCATCTAGAGCACTAAACACGGTTGCTTCTAATACTGTCAACTCGTTATTCTGTAGGTAAAGTTCTCGCACGTTTCTCAAGCCTACAAATGAATTAATCTCAACTTGTACTATATAATTGTAACTAAGATCTAATACATTCACTTGAGAAGGGTAAATTATCATGGCCGTTTGCAGATATTCATTATTATGACACAGGAATGCTACTTCTCTGTAACCGAGAGTGGATTTACAATCTGAGTCAAAGTCAACTGAACACATCCATGAAATGTGACATGTGAATGTTGTATTGTAACCTTTCATATTGTAACAATCTGGTGGTAACTGCTTTACTTGATTATTTTCATCATGTTGTGGACACTTTGGTAACACTCCCAATGCTGGTATTTCATTAAAAATAAACTGGCATTACCTTGCAAATTCACCACAAGACTCTTATGCCAAAAAACAGCATTGCATGTTTCAACCTGCGCATTTATCATAACATACTTATTTAAACAACCTATCATGTCACCCTCACGTTCAACATACAGGGAAAGTGTAGTATTATTGTCAGGAATCTCTAGCATAGTTAGGAATTCTGCTGATGCTCTAACACGAAGGGGACAGTTGCGATGAGGATTCCCTTGAAAGAAATACATCCCTTCACTGGTATTTACATCACCAATACCACAGAGTTGAATGTGGTTGCTTTCAACTTTCCATAGAGGTTCCATCAGCAATGTGGCAGCAACCATTTTCTTGATTGATATTTGGTTTTGAAGAGCAATGACCAACAGGATAAACCTGAATGTATTGTGAACTGCCATAGTTAAGACACACTTCTGCTCTTTCTTTACAGTCTCAAATTGATGGCATGGGGCCTTTGCTTCTGAATTTAAATTAAAACTATTAGGTTTTTCGTATAAACAAAGAAGTCTATTGTGTCAATCGAAACATACATGCGTGTCTTTTGTGGGGTTGAGCCTCTGCTGTTAAGAGTTATTAGCTGGTAATTTCCCTGGCTAGATAAGAAACTTACCCCTTTACTGCCTCCTTGTTCCAGGGATCTAGATGCAATGGTTCATTTTAATGAAGGCTGGCGAGGATACTGCACTACTCTTGAGTCATGCATTCCCACATGTTGATTAAAATAGTTTGAGTAAAATCAGACCTGTATAGAGCTTTAAATTTGCGATGCAATTAATGAATCCATGATTTATTATTTTGAAAATCTAAATTTCAGTTCTGCCAGAATATTATGAAATGTTTCCAGAATATTTTGCGGTGCCTTTGCCAAATTGTGATTTTTTTGTCAACTTCCGCATCTGACAACAGTCAAAGTTCAGTTCCAAAGTAGGTTCGTGCCCAACTGGACACATTCGGTACAACCACATACTGAATAAAGTTGTTTTTTTGCACTTATTGCCCAAGTGATTTCACTAACATATTGCTGTAGTTAGTTCATGTGACTTTCAAATTGCCCACCAAAGGAAAGTCAAGAAAAACTGAAGACAACATACCTGACTATGAGTCAAAAACATATATGGTCAAACCTTCCAATGATCACTTTGATGAAGTTTCTAAGTTAAACTACTGGACTGAGTATCAATCATGCCAAAAAAAGTTTTAAGTAAGTCGGTCTTACATTCAGCCCATACATCAAAGTGGTATTTAATAATCCTATGGAAACACTTCTGCAAAAAACACTTCTCTGACGCACGCTTGTTATTCTCCAGCTTGAAGCCAAGTCACACCACAAGTGGTGTTCCAAACAGGATCTAAAAAGTGGAATCACAGACAAAGAAAAAAAAACATAACGTATCCTAAAAGCTATAAAAAGTTTTTAGCTATAGAGTGAGTAGTTTAGAACTACATTCTAGTTAAGCGTTACAATGTTTTATAAATGACCATAACTAAATCTGGAGATGGTGGGCACTTGAAGGTGCAGAGCGCTTTTGATGAGTATTTTGGCCAGAGCGAGCGTGGGCAGGCTGGGCGGTACCATGTTGGACTGGTAAGTGAGTCACTCACATCCCTGTTTACGACTTTAGGTTCTAAAGTGGAAAAATTGCGCTCAGTGAAACATTTTGTCACAAAAAAGATATGTCAGCCCAAAACTCAGGATCACCTAGCGTAAAATTTTGTGAAAGTTAAGTTATAACAAATCATTACAGTATTATAATTTATTTGTTTGCACTCTGCATGTCAAGCACATGTCAAAAAATTTGACTGCAAATGGCATCCAAGATCATGCAGATTCAAAATTTCATGAGTCTGCAACACCTTAAATCCGGATAGTCAACTCGTTCAATTCGATCACCCAGCACGCTAGGTTAGCAATCAGATTTCCTCGATTTTCCAAACCAATAATTTGTATCCATGTTCATTTTCTTTCCTGTATTCTCAACTCTTCGGATACAGGCTAGAAGAGAAAGAGTGTCAGGGTTGGAAACCGATCCTTGTCTTTGCATGCATTTTCGAAATTCACCTTTGGTCGGATTTTGCCACCCATATTTTATAACAAAAACAACAACTTGTAACTTTTTACGTGAGAGAGAGAGCACTGTCTTGTAAAGACATTTATATGCGAGGTTTCCGCGCTTAGCGCGGGGGTCCGGGCAACATACTTCGCAGGCATATCCAAATCCCCGGAGCCGCACTGAAACGGGTTGAAAAACATTGCGTGCTCCACTGTCACGCATAATGTATCGGGCTATTATGAAAAATTGATCATGCGAATGCGCGTATTTATTAAAAAATTAAAACAACCAAATTAAGTGAATATGTCAGAAAGCTACGTAAGTCCATAATGTAAGAGTTAATGCGGTTTGTCATTCGGAGGCAGCAAACTTTCAAGGGACCTAGTATGAACTTGTGGTTGTTCGTGTCTGAATTCTTTTTTAAGGTGTCAAGGAAATTGTTATGTTCGTATTAACAAACCGTTGGGGAAGAGGGTTTTAAGGGTTATTTCTGAATTTGTGGTTATAACGGACGAATGACGATGTTGTATTGTAAGTCATGGGTTACACATGGACCCACACAAAGCGCCTAAATCGGTGTGGTTGTTGCTCTGTTATGTCGTAATAGAGTCAGCTCGGACCAGTTTGGGGTGGGGCACCACGGGTATAGATGGAAGATAGAAAATTAATTGCACAATGTTAGGGACAATATCGTCAGGAGTTCTTCAAACAGGCCAATCGCCATTTGGCGATAATTAAGTGGTTTGCATATATGGTACTAGATAAAAGCTCTTTTCACGAGACAATATGAGCAAAATAAACATTCCATTTAGTTTTAATAGATGTTCACTCTGGGGGAATTCATAACCCCAAACGCCAAATGAAAGTCTTCCAACACAGACCAAATCATGGCATTCGTCTGTTTGCTGTAGCTGAAAACCACGCACGGCGGCTACTTAAGTTGCCCATGAGCTAGCAAACATTGTAACACACATCTCAAGTACAAAGGTTTGAGAGATTAAATATGTGGACAGCTGACACGAACCCCTGAAACGTGATCCTTAAAGTGCAGCAAGTGGTGCCTAAGGAGAGGGGCCAAACAAAGTTTGTACAAAGTTTTTGACTGTCTTAAATGCTTTAGTTCCGATGTAGGGGCACAGAGGTCAACGTCCCTTGCATTCAATGGGGCTGTGTTTGTTCCCCCACCCCACTTTCTTAAGCAAAGATTTGAGACACTCAAAAACTTATTCTTACGTACTATGAGCTCCACCATAATTGAACACATTTTTCCAAATGGAGGAAGTAAGTAATTTTAAAATTTGCCCCTGTACAAACTGCGTGAAATGACCCTTTTATTGAATTTTGCTGTTTTAGCCTATAACTCTGAAACTTTAGGCTGTACATAGTACAAACTTATACCTTTTTCTGAATCCTTTTGGGTGACATAACATGGTGTGCTTTCAACATGAGTGATCAATTTAAATGTTGGACCCCTGTACAAACTTTTTTGCCCCTTCTCTTAAAGGCACCGCCACTGCGGCACTTAAGATCGCGTTTCCAGGGTTGGCCTTGTAGGCTGTAAACATTTTAATCACTCAAACTTGGGTACTTGAAATGTTGTAAAAGGTGTGCTAGCTCCCGGGCTTAAGTGAGTATCGATCAATAGGATACTGCGAGATTCATATCCTCGCTTGATCAACACAGGGAGGGTGAGGGGGGCGCTATAGAAGTCTGGTCGAAAGTTTTATTAGTACAATGTGCGTAGCTGTATTGAGACGATTTTGGCACACTCAAAAATATTATAAATTCTTCCATATTTTAACTGACAGAATTCTGCCGAATAATTACTGTGAAAATTTACAGTATTATCTGTAAAAACTGAATTCATCAAAAAACGCTGAAAAAAATATATATTTGAAGATGCGAGTTATTACAGAGATTGTGAAATGTGTAGAGAATACAAAAAAAGCAAGAAGAAATACGTAAATAGTAGGCCTACCACAGATTTCAACCAAAAATGTACGGTTGCAATACTGTAAATTCAGTTAATTTGTAAAACATATGCATTAATTAACTGCTAAAAATAAAGTGATTTGCCTGGAAACTATAAAAAGCTGTGGAGATTTTTGTGTAGGAAAGTGCCTTCCCAGTAATCCTATAAGATTTACAGTTTTTCCTTGTGAATAATTATAATTGAGGTAATCCATAATAGTGTATAACAATGTTATTGATATTAATTCAAAGTTCAAATACCGAGCCTCTCTTATGAAATTAGTCGTAATAGGCTCGAAAAATGGACAAAGAAGGTATTAAGTATTTACTATATTTACTACGGTCAAGGATTGCTTTTTCTGATTTTTTTTTACTGTGAAGCGCCACGTTATTCGAAATACCAAGATGCATGTAGTAGTGGTATACCAAAAGATGCATTTTAGCTGCATGGGTCTTACCAGACGTAGATTGTTAAGATGTCTTGAATGTCTTAGCGACGAATCCGGGGGCGAGGAGCACGCCAAAAGGAGCCTACTGTTTATCAGTTTGAATTGCGCCAGGGTTTTATTTTATTATATTTTTATTGTTTAGACAAATAGTTAAAAGGATCTTGTTATTTGTAATGAGCAATTAATACGTTCATGAAATAATTCAAAATACCCTTATTTCATGAGAAGTGATAACACAACAACCTGTATTAAGTTTACGGTAAGTTAAATGTGTCAAAAAAATCAACAACGACAACATTTATGTCAGTTTACACCTGTTGCTGCAATTAATTGATTGGTGAAGTTTAATAAAGTAAAAGATTCAAATCAGCTAAGTGGGTACGGTCAAAGTTATACACACAAGATTACTGGTAACCACGAAAGGACATACAACAAGCACTAGGTAGTGCCTATTTCAATTCCATTCTTTATAGTAGTTCAAAAACCTTTGTTGAAAGCCTTTCACGTTTTGAGTGATATGGGTCCATTTAATTTACAATAATTATATTATTGAAAGGAAAATAATGTATATACATAAATTCAATTTGTTAATATTCTCTTTATGGTAGCCAAGTATCGTGGTTAGTAGGTATTTGGGTTCATACCATAGGGTCCCAGGTTTGATTCCTAGTCCCCATAGTCGAATATGCTTACTGTTTAAAAGTTAGTACATGAGTATGTAAAGCCAAATTAACCCCGCTTACTCCGACGCGCCATTTTTTAAAACAAAAACTCCCGAAGGGGGTGGGGTGGTGGTACCACCCCCTGTGATTTCCTTACGAACAGCGAGTCCTGTACATTTGGTACCAAAAGGATTACTTAGCGTTTTCTATTTCCATTATGTGTACCAAAATAAGTACCAACACCCCAAATGACGTCAATATGACGTCATATTGCTGAGGAAAGTGCGAAAATACTGAATGATAGTGGGAAATTGAATTTCGCAATTTAGCGACCCAAACACTTATTATAGCAATAATCAATGCTCTCATTAGATAAAACTCAGTCATTTCCCATCATGAAATGTGAATTCTAACCTTTCTTGGGATACCTTTATCTTCCCATACCCGGTGGATGGTGTTTTGGATAAAAGGAGCGAAGAAAATATGTCAATTGACAAGTACATAAATAATATGGCACAAGGGAGTCTTGAGGAGACGGGGAAGGAAAACATGAAGGGGGCCAAACCAACCCACCCCCACCCCCTAGGTAGACGAGGGTTAATGAAGATCAATAATGCAATGTATACCCAAAGAATAAATCAAAATTTTTTCGTTTCCTCTTTTCTGTCCTATTTTTCCCACATTACCTACGAATTATTTGAGTTCCAGCAACTTAGTGATTAATAATTCACTTAAATGGATCTGTGTTACTAAATAAGCGCAATAAAGTAAGATGGTTTTGAGTACACATGTAGACAAATTATATCATTCACATTTTAGCCATCTCAATTAAAATATACCATGATTAATGGTAAATTAAAAGATTACTAATTGTGGAAAGTATTCAATAAAATTGAATGCAACCCATTACGCTTATGGAGAGATGAGAGCAGGAAATTATGTTACTTTCATTCCCACAATACCGAACGATGTGAACATGCGACACTTCTCTTTGCATTTTCAATAAATACGACTTTGATATCAGAAATATGGCAATTGAATTGAAATTAACCGTCAGAAGTGTCGGCAAACTGCCCATCTGAACCTCTAAATGGTTTGTTTTTACTCATAGAAAGTGTTCAAAACAGAAGTGGTATAAGAGCACGACTCTAGAGTGAGTGATTGACTCCAAGGTGACACATCTACGCAATTATCTGTTTGATGACAAAAGTAAAATAATGTCAATGGGATATCAAGTTCATTCACCTTGTTCTGATCGTACACTCCGAAGTCGTTTATTGTACGAGTTTAGATCCGTAATTGACACTATTGCTAATATGGCTTTCGTTATTGAAAAAGTAGTAAGCCTACAGAATTTTTTATTTTTATTTCAGTGACAGTTGGAACTACTGAAAAATTTAATAACTATAAAGTAAAAGATACCATATGATTAAAGCGTGGTTTTTAGTTATATTGTATGAAAATAACAGATTTCATTATAAACACGTGTTGTTATGTGTTTCATTAGAAATAAAAGAAGGAAATTTTCGTACGAACGGCTCGCAATTTAATACAGATATAAATGACTTCAAAGTAAGATTAAACGCTTTCTTCGTGATAAATAGTGATCTTTGAGTCCTTTTACTCTACAAAAAGTATCAAAAATATACACCTGCAAACAATAATAACAGATAAATCACAACTTCTACCACTTAACGTTTATGAAAGTTATATGTCCAATAATTAACAAAAGCAGGGTTTCAAACGCTTAGACATACGCTTTGGTGGCATTAATCTCTAATATCAAAAGAGTGAATTTAATCTTTTGGAGGTGACTACAAGGCCATCTCCAAAAAAGAGTGACCTTTCATTTCCCCCCCCCCCCCCCCCCCCCCACCCCCCCCCCCCCCCCCCCCCCCCCCCCCCCCCCCCCCCCCCCCCGTAACCTTACCAAGAACACTTTTTTTGGGTCAAATGTTGATCTTGAAATTGACAAAATGATATATTTTATCATGTGTAAATTATCAAGAGAAAAGTTGACCCAACAAAAGTATTCTTTGAAAGCTGTGATATTGCACTCTCTTTAGAGTGGGCCCTGTAGCAATCCAAAAGAGTGTTTCACTCTTTTGCATTTTAGAGAGTCGTACTTAACATCGTGGACGATGCCTACAAATTTGGTAAACTACAGCAAAATCCTTGTAAAAAAAATTTTATGTCCAATTTACAAGGAGTATAAAACGGACTACAACTGGCGCTTTTATCGATTTTTTTCGTTTTTTTCGAGAAATACAATACGACATCGTATATGAATTTAATTATCGATTAATACTCTAAAGTTACAGAAAAAATGCAGACATTTTTACAAGAAAAATTTCTGGCAGCAATTCGTTCACAAAACCCCGTAACATCCATTTTTACAGGTTGCCATTCATAATTAACCGTATATTTATAGCTTGATGTATTGATATGTGTTACATTGAGTATTAAATATTTGATCTTTTAAATCAATTCTAATACAAAAATAAAAAATTGAGAAACATAATCATCCTCGTTTCTATCTTCACTGGCAAATTATTTTGGCCTGTATCGAGACAATGACACATTAGGAAAACCGTACAAAAGGAATGAAAAAACAATTTCTAGAGAATCTCAGCAGGCAAAATGTAGTCAACAGTTGATACCGGCCGCATGAGGCGATTCGATCGACGCTTTATGAGTACGCCAAACAGCTCAAGTGCATTGGTCTCCTTTGACATAGAAACAGAACATTTTTAGGTTTTGCAAAGACCAATATGCAATTGTAATTAAAATTGACAAGGAAAAAGGATACTTGGATTGAAAGCGTGCTCAAATGAAGAACGTTTTCAATGTCCACAATTGTCACATAACACTCATTTTCTACAAATGTTTCAAAATTTTAGATATGCAAGTTTCATAATTCTCGAAAACTTCAACCGCCGATATCTCAAATGTACTTTTGGTCGATGGGCGTTTGGAAGATAGTGCCGATATACCCTGTGGGATCATAGCTGGGTGGATTGTAGTAATCAGGGGGGGAAGTGTTTGCAAATTCTTTTTTAGGGACCCAAAAAGGTCAAAAATTGACCCCGTAAGGGAAAAAATCATAGAAGTGTGATGCTTATTCCAACTTAATATTTTAATATTTTAATTAATGCATACGTATTTCATTTTCACCTCTATAGCCTAGGTTCAGAAAAAGCTATTAATGGTGGAATAGTCTGAATGTCCATTCAATTATCTTAGACCCTCGGTTTTTTTAATTAATATTAGAGAAGGTAGGTGTGTCGGGAAAAAATCGTGAAAGAAAGTGTGTATTCACGAAATTACCCCAACAGAATTTTAAATTCAAAACATATGGAGGGAATTTTACCCCTCAAGTTGCAAATCATCTGTTTCACCGTCTGTAACATTAACAAAAAAGTGTGAGGTGGTCTTCGGTATTTTCAATAGGAGGTAGGAAGCGACTATCGATGTTGTGCGATAAAGCAGTGCGATCAGGATACGGCGGACGAAGGACCTTGGTCAGACCATAGTCTTTGTCAAAGACGCGGTTTTAAAGAATTCGTGGGATGGGGATGGGGTGGGGGGTTGAGGGGTGTGGGGGGGGGTGATTGAACTCAGAGGTTGGTGGTTCCCCTTAGCTGATAGAAACGGTAGTTAGTTTCCCTGCAGGTACAAAGTCTGTAACACGATGGTCGGACAGTGCCCTGCACATATTGTGTGAATCTCTAAAGGAATATACACAGAATGTATCGTATTTGTATTTCTTTGAAAGTTGACGCGGATACTTTTCGCCCAGAATATAAAATCCGGTTGTGAAAGTAATCATAGTCGGCAGGTATCATCGTCGGGCTCCATAGACGGACAACGGTATAAAGGCGTGAAACTAATGTGCGTGAAGAGTACTGAATCGATTAGGCCCCCTATTGTTCACATTGTTCCCGGACGGTGAGCCCAGAGGCTATTCTCTGCCACACCGGGAATTAAAAAGGCGCTATTATACCTACAAGCATTGTTCATGACATCAATCAATGTCTGCTACTGTCAAAAGAGCGATGGAACGTTTTACACACCTATATTATAAAGGAACTTTCCTGAATAACGTTTCTTTCTCATAAATATTCGGTGGTTCTGATTCCTTGTCGATTGGTGGCACAAAAAATCGCAGAAATTGAACAGAATGGGTGGGGAAGAAATACGTTCAGCATGCCACATCATGTCTTGTTGGGTAATTAGATGAATACCCACTTTCGTTACGATGTTTTTCACGGTGTAGAAGTAACCATGTCCGAGTATACATAGTCCGGGAAACAAATGGTGAACAATCGGCAATCGATTCAGGTGAATCTTATGCAACATAGTTTCACGCTTTTTCCGTATCGTCTATGGGCCACGGACTAGGTTCCCACCGGGAATATATCTGCTTTCACACAGGTTGTGTTGTGATGGTGAAAAGAACTATAGTCCGGCGGGTGCCTAAGTCCGGGGCTCCATAGACGATAACGGAATAAAGCGTGAAACTAATGTGCGTAAAAAGAGTTCAACTGAATCGATTATACCCTATTGTTCACCATTGTTCCCGGACTATGGATACCCGGACAATGGTTCTTCTACCCGCACCAATACTTCTCGATAATTAATTAAAAACCCGAGGTCTAAGCTAATTGAATGGACAGTAGTATGTACACATTTTCCTTAAATGAATTAAATGGCATCTCCTTTTCGCTCCTGAATATCAGTAACAACGGCTGTACACCAAGTTCACATTGACTCGGAACTCATAGCCATTATATGTACAACCACCCGATTTATTGAGCTGTAGCCTCGCTCCTAATTAAATAAAACTCGAGCTTTTTCTGGATTCCAATAAAAACTTGACCGTATATTTCATCATTTATTCAAAAAGGAATGAATAATGAACAACAAAATCATGATGAATAATTGGTCTTTTGTTAACGGTGACATAACACCTTGGTGCAGAACCATAGGGGTTGTTTTGAATTAATCCCATGATGCATAGCCACGTTCCTATATTGTACTGTACTGAAACACATGTCAGTTACTAGGGACAAAAAGTGTCCAAAAGTTTAATACCACAAGAATATTTCATAACATGCTAAAAATTCCCTAAGTACTGAGCCTTTGTGGGCTAAAATGAGCATGAAAGTTGGGTTTTTATGTGTTATAGAAATAGGAGTTTTATGGGAATCACATGGCCCTATTGAGGTAAAATTTCCCAATACTGTTGCATTGTGGTATGACCCTCAAACCCCCTCTGTGCAGAACCAAGACCATAACTTAATCATGTTTATGTAGGGACATCTTTTCTGTTCCATTTAAAAGTTTGTTCGGCACCGTTACTTGCATTTCATATAGATATTTGACATCAATGTTTACACACAAGTTAGCACCTGGTCTCTACCGTTAGAGTGTCGAAGAAATCTGCCCCAACAGTACAAGCATTCATAACCTTATCATACCTGATTGAGCGCGAATTTTAAAAAGCACAAGCCCTGCAGTGGCTCACGCGATATTTGCCGGCAGTGCTTTGTTCGTTTGCTCGGCGTTTGACGGTCACAATATGCAGCCTCATCTGTAGTGAATGGAAAAAAAAAATTTTCGATGTTTCTGCTAATAATGCGGCAAATTGAATAAGTATGGATTACGGCGCAAGTTACGGGTTTGGTTTTGGCACAAAGATGTTGGGTCGCCAGTATGCCGAACAAATTTAATCCCATGAAATTTGTTCACCTTCGTTTCCTTTCGAATAATGAATTGAATTATGAGGCAGTTAATTGAACATCAGTAGAACCTCTACTTTATTATTCGTGAAATAGGACCGGTAACTTATGTTCCACATCACGAAAAATAGCTTAACCTAAATCGGGGTGATGGTATAACACTCTGAAATGTTTTCAGCGGCTGGATATAACATTGGCTCTGTATTCCAGATGAAAAAAAGAATCTGAAAGTATTTGGCCCATTGCATACCGAGCGGATTTACCTATCAAGACCCCGTATTTGTTTGAGTCAATTAATCATGATGTGCATCCGTTGGTCACTGATAGTCAATGGCAAACATTTAGATGATCTTTAAATCATTTTCTAGAAAATGTGCACATACTAGACGTGAGAGCACGCGTAGAACTGATTTCTATAATTTTAGAAAATTGATTTCGGAAAAATTATGTCTTTCCAGAGTCTCTTGGTCTTTATCCAGCATCTTTTTCATCTCTTGGCCTCATATCCTAACTCATTTTGTAGGAGTTTTATTTCTAGCAATGGTGCATGTTGTTAATTTTTTTTTTTTTTCCTAAGGCTTGTCATAATTAGAATAGGCAATTGTTAACAAGGCTCCTGAGATCTACCACAGTTTCTGTTCCTTCATACCTCTCTGATTTTATCAGATTTATTACATAATGTAACCTCTTAAGTAACCAATCCAAATAAACCTTCTTACCACTAGCTAACCACATGCTACAGCTCTCTCTGAATATAATGCGAGAGAATCGAAAAAAATGTGGAAATGCATTTTGTAAAACTTATATATCAGTGATACGTGTGTAACATTCCATATAAATGCTTTAATGTAGAAGCAAATACCAAAAGTGAAAAAACTGAGTATTTGAGAAAAATTGTCATAAAATACCGTCCCCCCGCAAATTGACATACATCGATGGCGTCTAAAAATGTACATGGAACTGCTGACTGTTGTTAATACCAGTACAGAATAACCCAATATAAATATGTTTTTTGAGGTCACAATGTAAACAGGTCACGGTGTAACAAAATCCGCTTAAAATCTCGGATATTTACATGGAAAGGCCTTTTGATCTCAGTCGGAATTTTGATACGCCGTACGTACTTAGAATACCATAAATCAGATAAAGTGCTGCCTTTTTGAAGACACGGATTTCACAGCCACCCCTGGCGGTTGTATGGTACAGAACATGAATTTTTAAAGATTTAGTTTTGATACCGAGAGGGCAATGGGCGGTGCAATAACAATATTTATTACACAGCAGAACTCTTTTTGTGGTGTGTACCACTGTGCCGGCGGAAACCAGAGGGGAGGTGGAAGGGGGTGGCAGGGTGGCAATCTGTCTTCCTTGTGGAGAATCTGTCCCCCCTTACCCCTGAAAAATTAATGAATTTCTGCACACGCGCCAATTTCCCAGTGAAAACAACATAGTCCTATCCTCTAGTATGCTTGCCCCCTGGAAATATATTTGCCCCCCTGGCACTGTGCACTTAGCGTCTACACAACATGCAAAAATAGTACTGCCCTTTGCAGTATCCCCGGTCCCATCACTCCCCCAAACTTTCGGTACCCATACTCATGCGCAGGAATTTTTTTAGTGTAACATTTCCCCCTTTATTTCTTAAAATTGCAATATTTTGCAAAATTGCAATTTTTTGATGCAAGCTTTTACTTATAGTCCATAAGCTGCCATCAAGGATTTTCCGTTCGTTGACACCACCCAACTTATGATTAATTTCCCATATCTCACCTTGAAATGGAATGTTCACTCTACAAGATGAGTATTGTCCACTCAGAAAAGCCTGCACGTTACGTGTTCTGCCCATTTCAAATGGCCGCTATTGTTTTCATTCAAACCGCCATTATAATTTCATCATAGTATAGACCGTAATATTCATACACCGATATCAACTTTTACTTTCCTAATGGGGGCTTACACATCTAGGTGTCCACGATGGCCGCCTTAAAGATGCAATATTTTGCTAATGAACCTTCACGCAAAATTTGTTGGGACTAAACCTGTGTGATATTTTTGGCGCTCCAAAAAATTTAAATGGCATTATATTTTACGTACAGCTTGTTTTTAAAGATGGCGGTGAATATATTCGCTCAAGAGTCCTAAATCAGAAGAAAAGCAGCTCTTAACCTCTTTTTTCCGATGTTATTAAACAACACTTTCTAATAAGGCCCCTCATCATTTCCAGATTTAAAAAATAGTAAAGGGGTTATTGGACCTGTCCAAGAGATGCTCGTCCCAATAGCTGGTTACTACTTCGGTCATATAACGTAGTTTAAAATGAATCTAAAATTATATTAAGACACCAACATTTCATATCACCCTAATAAATAAAATTCATAATAAATGGGTGCGACTGTATTTAGGACTACTCATTGACGTCATGGTGTTTCCCAGTAAAATAAAAACTATGCTTATGAAGAAGTGAAAACGTTGTCTATATGTAGAAGTCAAATTTAAAATGGTGACCTAACTTTCTTTCGATGTCACATCAAGTACTTATCTTGTTTCTGACTTGTACCACGTTACTACCACAGCTCCTTCTTTCCCTCTCTACTGCCAGATCATCTTCCTTCCGGCGTCACTAGTGTTGAGTGGTTGCAATGTGTCCAGAATACGAGAGAAGATTTGCGGGAAAGATGTTATCAATATTTTTCCTTATGGTTTTTATTATGTCGAAAGGTGGTGCAGGGGCGTTGTCTTCTTGATTGATGTCCCCTCCCCCGGAGCGGGTATACCAGCCGCCATCATGAGTTAAGATCATTTCCGCAATATACAACTATGCATCAATATCTCTTTTTGTGGTCTCCAAATATTACTCGCATTCTTACCCATCACTTGGCAATTTTAATACATTTAACAAAACATGCCGCCTTCCTGCGGCCATATTGGACACTTAATGTTTAAGCCCACTTAAAGTCTATATGTAGAAAACAGAACAAGGAGGTAAAACTTCATTTTTTTAGTCCTAGACAAAGTTCTTACCTGTACCGTAAAATCCAATGTCATTTTTCATAAAACAATGGTGGCCAATTTTGAAAAGCAGTACGCCGCTATGTCAGCATTTCGGGGCGTAAACATACGCTACTCCTAGTCATGGGGACACCCCTTTTAAGGTGAATATTGGAAAATTAACCAACAAACTCGAATTTAAGGCCCGTAAAGAAACTGTCTTTGATGGACTATACCAGCCTTCTCATTCAACAAAGCGATTAACAGTAATTATACAATCTATAAATACCCACACAACAATATTGTACTGAAGGGAATAGATGCATCTAAATGTAAGCATTGTAAAACTTCCATCAGATTGGGAAATGAAACCCATTGTTAAAATTTATTGTTTTAGAATCCATATGCGCGAATCCTAGATGAAATAAAATCGTTTTAAAAGAACGCTATCAATGATCCTCGTTTTAATTTGCAGGGTTGGCTTAAAATGGAGAATAATCTTTAGTATTGATGATAAGTTATTTTTTCGCACTGAAAAAGAACAAAAGGAAGAAAACAGAGTTTTCAAAGAGTGAACCTCCCTTGGAAATGGGTGTGTTATAAGATGTCACGCATTTAGTTCCATAAAAAAACAACAGGGTTAGACATAAATCCAAATAATAAAAGGAATATTTTTTGGAGAAAAAAGGTTGGAAGGCTGAGACCCAAAATCCTAAGCCCTTCATTATAACGATTCAGAATATAACAAATAATCAAAAGTAGTAAAACACAAACTACAAGAAAGGACAGCGGACCGTGCGCAACTGTCATATTATTAAAGCTATTATCTCGAACAATATTTTGCGCAAGCTTTTTGCTGAAGGATTTACCGAAGTATATTTTTAAAGTTTATTTTCTACATTATTCCCAAAGACATATGGCCCCTGGATAGGGCAAGACTGGGCAAGAATATTATTTTGTCTTGTATACATCAGGGTGTTTTTGAAATAGGCCTATGTATTTGAAAGGTAAAGGGGACGAAAACACGTAAGTTCAATATTTACCTATTCTTACTAGTTAATAAAAACAATTGTCTAAAGAGGAATGGTAAGGAGGTTCTGTATTCATTGTTTGATATTCTTCTTGTTCATTTTTGAAGTTTTTATAACCATAGTTTTTAAGTAAGGAAACACAAAAGTGCAATATAGAGTATATACTAAAATACCGTCTGGCAAAAAATCACTTGTTCATGATCCCAATATTTTTTAGATCATTTTATCACTTTTAGGGCACATGTGTCCAGTGGATATGACGGGCGACTCGTGGAATCTGACGGTTGCGGGTTCGACCCCGCTGGGGCTAATGTGTTGTGCACGTGGTCACGGCACTTTACCTCACTTGCTACGTCGTCAACCCCAGCAATATTTCGGGTATCCGCTGTTAATGGTGAAATATTACAATCTAGTGCTGATAGTGCGCTTGGCCCAGCTGCGCCAAGATGCAAGCGAAATGTCGGGGGTGAACGATTTTCCCGATGGCAAACCAGCGCTTGGGTCTTGATGAAATATCGCTATATAAAGCCGGTGTATTTATTAGTATTATATTATTAATCTAAGTAACATATGATTCTGTCCAATTGCACTCTTTCCTAAGGACGCCTTAAATCAGAAGGACATTGATTGGTGAACAGGGGGTCCAGAAGAACGCGTACAAGTACGTATATCTACAAGTATCAAATTCTCATAAGAAAACTTGAGATGGTCCAACATCGTGCTGCAAGGTATACTCTCAACATGTATCTGCCGCACTGAACAGTGTCCACTCAATGCCTTACACGCCTTTCATGGCCACTCTTGCTCAAAGAAAACAACAATCAGACTGGTCTTGTTTTATAAGATTGTTCACGACATTGTCGCAGTTGATGCAAATCAGTTACTCCTTTTATCCCAACAACCACACCACACCAACTCGTTCGAAACACATGGCTTTTCATATTTCACGCTCGCGCACTGACTCTCAATAGGACAGTTTCTTCCCACGTACCGCAGGTGAATGAACTCCTCCCGGAAACTGCTGTTCAGGTTACAAATCTAACAACCTTCAAGGAAGCCTCAACTATCTACTTTTTGGCACACACACACACACTTTGCGTCTGTAGCCTTCATCAGGAGTTGACCCTCCTTAAGAAGTACGAATACGTACATACGTCATAAATTCCCACCAGGCATTGTCCACTTTTAAAGAAATGCATTAGGTTTTTGACATTTCACCCGGACCGTTTATTTTTACAGTTCCTGAAAGTTGGTATCTTGCACTACTAGAGTTTTAAAGCTTATCAACAAATGTATCACCGCGGATTTTTGATTAAAAAAAAAATCTTTTACAAATAAAAATATTAATTAAGAAAATTGATATGACGTCATCAGTGACATTTTTTCAATAATTAAATTTCGACACTGAACTCAATGGTTGACCATGAATTTGTTTTATAATGTAGGTTGGCATCAGTTCTGTAATTTGATCCTTTCTCATCTCAAAACTGAGATTCGAAGGATTTGTAAAATTCTTTTGTATTTCTTTATAATTTGGTGACGTATGTCCGTACTTGTACGTATACGAACAGTCCGCTTATCGTCTTCACTGAGTAAGCGAGACCTCGTGTGGTGAGGCGATATTAGTATATTTGGCAACTGAGTAAAAAAAAACCGTCCGTTTGCCCTTTAAACATCATAGCACTCTTGTAGAAACAGAAATTGTACGGCAGCTGTATTATAGTTTTATATCATCTACGAAATTGTAGTACGGCAATTGTATTACTCTTAATCATAGTCTGGCATGTGTCGAGTGACATCTGGCTCGCTTCGACTGGACCCATACTTACTACTCCGCATGGCTCTGCTTTTGTGCTTCGCACCTCGAACCCTTGGCTATCCATGTAACCTTGCACTTTGAGTTATGCAATATGTTGCAAGTTTTCAGTGTATAAAGGAAAAATAAGAGCATCTTGAAAAAGACTACTTTTTAAACTAATCAGAACTTGATCTCTTAGTGACCTCTGACAGCTGATCTTTGTCATCACATAAATGAAAAATGTCATGTTGCATCTTAGTCAAACCCTTTAATTTCTGACAAAAGAAATTAATTTTAAAGCATTTTTCAACAATGACCTCAAAAGAAATTCTGGATGACCTTTGACCTCAATTCCAGAAAATCCACATGTGACCGAATTCTGAAGGATCATTGTGAACAACAACCCCATATGATTGGAATTTTAAGAGTCACTTTAAACAACTGCAGTACTAACTGGTAATTACCCATTCATTTCTATACAGCATTTTACATTATAAGCTAAAAAATCTCAATTCCCATGCCACAGTAATGCTAATGAATAACTTTCATTCACCACTGTATTGAGCATATACACTCCCTGCTTTTGGTATGATTTATGATACCCAAAACATACATTTGTTGATTAAAGTTATGGAAAACTTAAAAGTTGGCCTACAAATTACCTGGATGTCTTTATCCTCATATCAATGTCCCTATCTGTTTTGGGGTTTGTTATTTTTTATGTGTAAAATATATCTCTGTTCTTCCAATGGCCTAGACTATCATTTGAGAGCAAATTGAAGAAATTTAATATTTTGTGAAAATGTGCCAGTGCCGCTTTAAGAATAAAAGTAATAAAAACACAACAACAACATAAAAATCAGATGTTGCATGACTGTAACAAGTATATATATCTTAAAGCAATAACAGCATAATTTTCAAAATTTGAGATTTTTGCAGAGTTGTGTTGATAATTGTGTAGTAAACTATACCTGCGAATGATAATGCTCAAAATTGCATATTTTTCATAAAAGAAGCGATTTTGTAATTAGAATCGGGATCCCCCATTCTAATTTAACGGCAGAACTAGAAACACCAAATTTGTGTCAGTCCATTGTGAAAATAGTGCCACCTCATGAAAATGACCTCTAATTTGACTTGCCTGAACCAACGTAACAACTAATGGATGAGCGTAGACACACGTGTACATGGCGCTATTTCCCGGCTATTTCATATTGGAAGGCCGTTTCCAGCAGCCGTTGAATTATTATCGGGATCTCCGATATTAATTATCCTAATTAAGAAATTCCTTCTTTTGCGATACATAGACATTCACAGGTATAGTTTACTAGCCAGTTACCAATGCAATTGTGCAAAAATCTATTTTTTTTTTGAAAATTGGGGGCGCTCTTCAATAAATGTGCTGTTATTGCTTTAATATACCCTGCAAGTGATAAGACCAAAAGCAACCTAATAAGAACAAAATTGGATATTTTAGCCATTAGTGTCCGTACGGACACTCACTATAACACGTAATTGAATGGAGAGTCATATCCTCTTTTACCGGTGTTCTCTTTTCTGTTAATTAAAAAAAAAAATTATGAGAATTCTACAGACTTATTCTTCACTTTTAAGCCATTCCTATAAATTTCAAATATTTTGACTCTTCTGGCGGATCACTGAGAGTGTCTTTAACATGTGCCCATACCAAGGCTACTGAACTGAGCCCTTGGGAGAGAGCATGTCTTACCTCATAGTATTAAGCTTTGTCAGATGACAACTTTTGTTGACCTCTTAACACTAAAAGTGTATAAGGTCCCGTTTGTGTATAAGGTGGGGGGGGGGTCCACATGGACCCCACACCCTCTGAAAACCACTTTGCCGGTGGAATTTTTTACCAAAACTCTGGTCATTGATGGGGTACATCAACACGACCACATAACAGGGAAAAATGAAAATCGGTTGTACCAATTCAAAAACCGTTAACAACGCGCACCCAATTCGTCCGCCAAAAATGAAACACCACTTTCCCAAAGGACTTTTCCATAAAATTTGGCTCATAATAGGACACTTAAATACATTTACATTGCTGAAATAGAAATTTACTCCAGTACGATTTAAGGGGCAAAACAAATTTTGAATAGCACCCACAAAATGCTTAATTTTGCTAATTAGCATAATGACGCCATGGCCGATTTAAATTCTGTCCACCAAAATATGCGCAACTGATATTTAGGAAATTGCATAAAATTTTGGGCGAAAGTAATTTAACGTTAAAAATGACGTACGAAAAACAAAATGTTGGGTCCACATGGACCCCATTATATACTTAAGTGTTAATCCCTGAGCCCCCATATGATACACCCCTAATTATCTTTCTAAGCAACTTTTGTGAGTTCCCAGTGGGTGAAGAAGCACTTTTGGTATTTTTGAACAATAACCTCAAATGACCCATAGATGACCTTTAATCCCCAAACACCTCACAAGACCTAAAACCCTCAGATCATTCCTGGATCATTCTGAGCAACCATATCATGACATGCAAGACCGGGAAGGGGGGGGGGGTTGTATTTAAAGGTGGGTATGGTGCGTGAACAAAAAGATGTAAGAAAAGTCCTTTTTTCAATGCATTGTTTACTTGTTTATGGTAATAAAAACAGAAAAATTTTGTTTAGAGTATATTTTTCAGTCAGTGGAAATACTTGTTTAGTGTGCATTTTGTAATAAGTTCTTGTTCAAGCATCATACCCGCCTTTGACTATAAGTGGTTCCCCGGATTGCAAAAAGCATTCTAGGTGTTTTTACGCACAAGCCTCCAATGATCCTACATATTATTTAATTTTAATATGTTTAACAACTTTTATGTTATGTCACCAAGGGTAGTGTGCAAGAGCTATCAGGCATGTGCAACGAGAAGCATTCTATAAAATGTTGATGCTTACAGACAGACAGTCAGACAGACAGATTAATTCAGCTTAACAATAGTTCTACAGAGTTAAATGATACACAAACAATTTCGAATTTCCTATACTCTCTGCCAGAATTGTTCAGAGTTATTTACCGTGCGCCGAGCGTGACGTGCGTCAACACGGAAGTGAATGCCGGATTGGCATGTCGAATAGGTCGGCCTCCTCATTGGTTAATCGCGCATGAGACTACCCATAGACTCCGCCCCCTTTATGCAGATATTACGACGCGCGCGTTGCCCACCTCTGAACAATTCTGGCAGCAACTGTAGCATATCAAAAAATTAAAGATTGACTCGAGGGGCCAATTTTATAAAGGGTATATTGGCTGACTCTGAGATTCTCTGATGATGGTACCCTTAATTTTCAAAACAAATCGTGGTTTTTATATAATTCATAATGCCTGTTCACATTCTAATCGATGTCCTTCATTATAGAAAATCACAACTTTGTTATAAAATTCAGGATCTGGAATTTTTGTAATATATAGAATCCTATGAATCCAATCGTAATGTTACACTATACATAAATGTTTCTGAATTAAAACCAAAACATTAATCCGATTCATATCAAACTGAGAATTGAGAATCGTAAGTGACTTATCTCTTAATACCACGCAAAAAATAGATATTGACATCTCTGAGTCCATCTTTACAAACAATTTAAAAAGTTTAATCCATTTTATTCTTAAATTACACTTGAGATTGTTTGTAAACGCAATTTCATGTTCTAGCCGGTGATGCCGTACGCGTCAACACGCTACGCATCGAAGCGCATGTAACAACGGATGATCGAAATTTTAAAGGCAGGGAGTAGTTCGTTTGATAAAATCGTCATAATTTCAGTTAATATGTTACAAATATAGCTTCGTATTTTGAATAAAGTATAAAGAATGAGAATAAAGTATTGTTTCTAGCCTCTGCCTTGTATTATCGTGTCATAATCACACAGGCTACAGTACGATTTTAGCGTAAAACAACTAGGTGCGCCTAGTGTTCTAATTAAAAAATGCGTCGTCCATGTGATATGAAACGAGAGATTACACGGGGGGGCTAAAAAACACTACCTTATTCTCTAAATATTGCTCTATTCAGTACGACAAAATGTGCAATCATAGAATTACCCTTCTTTTTTTCTTGACTGTCTCGCTATGGGTCACCCTATTGAAAGACTTTGTGGTGTCTGTACAGTGCTACCACCTTTTAAATGGCGATAAATATCTTCCGGCACCCAACCACTGTAACCATAGACCACGCCTTTTGCTGATAGATACATCAGCTCTGCTGCTGCGTGGTGTATGGCATAAAGGGGGACCGTCAATTCAATTTGAAGGGAGGGGGTGGGGGTGAGAAAAAAATATAGGGGTGGGCGTTGGGGTAGTGGTATCCGAGCGTCAAAACTGTTTTTATCTCACACATCTAACTATCCCAACGGCAGCAAGTTTATGCTTAGGCGACGAAAAAAAACGCCATGTTTTGGGCCGACCACCCAGATTTTCGTTTGGACGGTTTTGGAAGATTTTGCCAAAGTCAATGTAAAATCAGCCGTTTTTTGGCGAAAATTTATCAATTTTGGTTAAATATTTTAAAAATATTTGGTTTAAACACTTGTTGGTTTTTCTTAGATTTTTTTCTAGATTTGGGGCATATTTTAGACCCAATTTTAACATCAAGATGAAAGTTGTCGATTGCTTCGGAACAACCGCTCTTCGGACCAAACAACCACTGCCATACCCTTATTTGGGGTTTAGAAAATAAAAATCAAGTACAAGAAAAGGATGATGTATGAATTAACCCGGGAGCTAGCACACATTTGTAACCATCTCAAGTACAAAAGGTTGAGTGATTAAATATGTTGACAGCACTGACCAGGAACCCCTGAAACGTGAATTCTAGTGCCGCTAGTGGTGCCTTAAGGAGAGGGGCACACAACAAAGTTGTTAAAGGGGTCAATAAAAATTGTAAATGGATCCAACTGTTGAAAAGCAACACCATGTTATGGTCTACCGTGAAAGGATCAGAAAAGGTATAGTTTGTAATATGCCGGCCTAAAGTTTCAGAGTATAGGCTAAAAAACAGCAAAATCTATAAAAAGGGTCAAAATCAGTGTACAGGGGTCCAATTTAAAATGCTCCGATTGGATAAAAAATGGTGCAAATTATTGGTGAGCTCATAGGATAAAACTTAAGGAATAGTTTGAGTGTCTCACATCTTGCTTAAGCAAGTAGGGGGTAACGATCAGCCCCCTTGAATGCAATGGACGTTGAACTTCTGTTGCCCCCTACATCGGAAACTAAGCATTAAGACAGTCAAAATCTATTATTATTTTACTCCTATAACTCCACCAATAATTTGCACCATTTTTTCCAAATCGGAGCACTTTAAAATTTGACCCCTGTGACAATCTTGAAATTGCCTTTTTATTGATTTTGCTGTTTTTAGGTAATAACGCTGAAACTTAGGCGTAAATATTACAAAAATATACCTTTTCTGAACTCCTTATGGTTAGACAATAACATGGTGTGCTTTACATGGATTGGAATCAATTTGACAATTTGACCCTGTACAAACCTGGTTTTTGCCCGCCTCTCCTTAAGGCACCACTGGCGGCACTTAAGAATACGTTTCAGGGGTTTTTACCGGTAGTCTGTTCAACATATTTAATCACTCAAACCGTTTGTACTTGAATTGTGTTACAAATGTGTGATTAGCTCAGGGCTAAAATGTCGAACGCCATTGATCCAACAATCGCGAGTAGTATGAAAATGTGCGCACAAAGGTCTTGATCTCGGTCGTCACAAGAAAGCATACAGAGACTGTCGGTGGCACATCCATCTCTCTAACGACCCTACTGAGGAACATCAAAAAACTTGTGAAATCTACAGTCACAACCACATGATACCCAATAATAGATTTCCATCTACGGCGACCTTCATGATCCTTCTACACTTTGCCTAAGATACAGATACCATAATCACAATTGTCCTGGCCGTTCCCATTGTAGACCCTCCCTCGGGTCCACGGTGATGAAAAACACTAAGCGACTGAAATTTCCCCTGACTCTTCAACCCATATCCGTGGACCATCAGAATCTGTAGGGAAAAAGTTCCTCCAATCTTCCACGAGGTCGGGGGAAGGACTCCGCCACAAAAAAATTAGTCAAAAATCCAACATGTTTCTGGTTATAACGCGCTGTCTCATCCGACGTGCAGTTATGTGCGTGAAGGACAATTCGCCAGCCCAATCAGTGCGACGGCTTTTTTTGCGCAGGATTTTAAAAACGCGGACATGGGGAAACTGAGCGGCTGTTGACAACCATGGGGGTGTCGCACGCGCACATTGTTGTTTGTGGGGGCCTCAGGCAGGTGTTCGGCCTCTTAAGTCCTGATTTCTCGGTTTGATGTTTTATTTGACTTTATGTAGGATGATTTTTATTGACAAAACTCTAATCAAATATAAGTAGTGTATGTATTATTATTATTAGCAGTCCCAAATATCAGGATTTATTTGCTCATATTACTATACGGTACAAAATCTTTTTTATTTTGATAGTTGTTCATCCACTATTGAATAAAGATCTCCATGAATTTTATTTGGCATTTCAATAAATGCGCCCGGGGGGGGCAGCCCCCATATGCATCTTAAATGAAGCTTGATGAAGACAAATATCATTACTCGTATCGCAAATCCTTAGATATCTATAATACTAAAACAAAGATCTGTCTGTCTGTCCGGGTATGCAATTCGTTATACTTGACATATGGGCTAATAAGGGGGGGGGGGGAACTCACATATGAAATGGATATGGATGTTAGGTTCGTGCTTCCAAGCACAGGGCATTCGGTGACAGAAAAAGATAGGGGCCTTTGGGTGAGATCTAGCCAAAAATAGCCAAAAGGGTTTCCGAGTGAACAAATATGAAAACATTTTTCCCCAAAATGGGGTCTTCGGGTGTGATTTTGCAAAATTGTCTAAAAAAGAGATGTCTTTTGTGTTTTTTTTTTACCCAAAATAGGGGGTCGGTGACAGTGGTAAAATTTCACAAAATATGGGGATTTGGGGTGAAAATAAAAATATGGGGTGTTTGTGTGACAACGATACTGAAAAGGGGGGTTCTAAACGGGGTATCCGCATTGATCCGAAGGGTCTTTAACAGCCTTACATATACGCGTCACTTCCCAAGATGGGAGTGCCGGGGGGGGGGGGGTGGCTAATGGGTCTAATATTTAGCATGAAGTATGGGAGAACGTCTGAAGTTTTGTTATTAGGGGGTAGAGTGACCCACAAGTCAAAGGTCATCTAGAGTCAATGTACGTTAGAAATAGAAATGGGCAAGAACAAGTCTGTCGGTCAAAGGGTCCACCCCCCCCCCACATAGGTCAAGGTCACACATGGTGGAGATTGCACTAGTTGTACCTATTTTCGTTAAAGTTACCCTTAGAAATGGCCTGGACACCGGAGGTGGCTTGTAAGGGGAGAATTGCCCACTGAGGCGACGGGCTGTACCAGGCGCAGCGGGCTGACCAAAGCCATTAATAAAATGAATACAACCAACCAGTGGCGTAACAAGACTTGAAAAGGGGGGGGGGGGGGCTGAAGGAGTGCCAGGCTTTTTTTGAGGGGGAAAATTTGGGTACCGTCCCCAGGGACACTGTAAAAAAGTCAGTTCATTTGGGGGGCTGAAGGGGGGAAAGGGTTCTGTTAGGGGGCGCCAATTGCCCCCCCCCCCGCTTGGTTCGCCATGGAACCAACAAACAAAACAAAAAACGAGGAGAAAATCACAAGGACAATTTATGATTTTAGCTTCTCCTTCCCGTCTTTATTTTATGCTATGTTTATTTTCCATACTTGGGCACTCTGATAAAGGAGTTGCGGTCGCGTAATCGATAACTGAACCCTATGTCGGTGCCATTGATACCACCTGTTTGTGTTCGTATCTGTGGTCCACGGATTAGCATTCAAATTAACCGAGATGTGCACAAGGTAATGCGGTCACGATACTTGTGAATCGATACTGATGGAGACAGGTTCCCTACAGATTCGACAGTTCGGAAGGTACTCCCTACTAGTGTTAATTCCAGGAGCCCTGTGCAATTTGGACAAAGTTGGTTGGCAGGGACGGTCCGGAGTGGTAAGCTGAAAGGTCATCTAGTTTTTAGTTTAGCACCGAGTCTAGCATTATATTTCTAACCAGTGGTTCTAAACACAGAGACAGAGCCGAGACTGGGGTACAGTATATCCATTGTGGCTCACATAGTGTCCACGGTCTTAAGTGGTATTTATAATTTCCCTGGAGATAAGCCAGCGCACCCAAAGTGTTGAAAAACACCCATGTGCTGCTTGGCCGGATTCGAACCGGCCGACCTTGGATTGATGAAATGTTGGCGAGGTAAAGGAAAATGAGGACTGCTCTCGGATCTCAAGATCAAGTGGATTTGATTAAAGATGCGATTGTAAACTTCCAAAAAAACAACAAGTCACCGGGTATTGATGATATGTTCGAATGAACTTTCTGAAAAATGGCGGCGAATGCCGGGCATGCGACTATCACAATGCTTTTACTGTGTAATAATCTATGTATCTTGAAAGGATTCCTATCGAAGGGAATAAGGGGATAATCGTTCTATTTAAAAGAGGACATCGTTGTGACTTAATAATTACAGAGGGATTTCTCTCACCTCGTGCCATGTCGAAACTTATTTAACCGATCATAGCAAATAAGATCTCTCACTTCATAGAAAAAAGACACGCATTCGGAACGTTCAGGGAGGTTTATGTCATCCTGCGGTGTTAAGATCATATTTTCACACTCATGACTATTGCCGCGTGTAGGCTTGAAAGAAGGGAAAAAAGACCTCTTAGCCTTCTTTGATTCTAGAGGCATTCGAAACAGTATGGAGAGAGGGATGTTAATGGCTATTGGGAATATTGGGATAAGGGGTCGCGTGTGGAAAAAATCATTGATAAGCTTATATGATAATATTCAGGGGCAAGGCAGACTTGGGGACAGCGACGATGGAGTTAAGCGGAGGTGTGCCATGTCGCCCGTGATTCTGATTTATTGCACAATTTACCAAACTGCAGGGAACATGGTAGGTGTTCAAATTCATGGTGTTACTATGCGGGGGGGGGGCCTGTTTTGGGCGACGAAGTGGTCCTACTTGCAAATGACTGAAAATTAATTGATAAGATGCTTAATCTTGCAGCGCAATTCGGTAGAAATTGGAAACTTACTTTCAAACCAACGAGGAAGTCCCACGTCCTCATAGTGGGCCAAGGTCTTAATAATTGTAAAGATCGGGATTTAGGTGATCACCTTATTCTGAAGTTGATATAAAAATGGAGGCATTATATTACAAGAAGTCTCTCAGATCATTTTCACATTGACCAAAACTGTCCATTAAGGGTAAACAGATGATTGCACATTAATCCATTAATAGACCGCTTCGCTGATTTTAATTCGGGGTATTACGGTGATTACTTGTGGAGAACTATGGCTCTGCCGACTATAAACATGCGTGGCAATTTGGATTATATAGCAAGAAGATATCGACTAAATGATTTATATAATTAAAAATTATTGCCTTTATCATTGCTGTGCATTGTGCCCCTGTATTGCGTAAGTGTGTTGTTTTTGCTTTATGTGTAAACATATACATGTATGACCCGTTTCGTGTGTTGTGTGTGTTGTCTAATTGTTATAATCAAAGGAGTCGTTCACAGTACCAGCATAAAAACTGTTTTATTGCTCCAAAGTCAACCAGGGCCTATTCTTTGGAATACTATATGTCCTGGGTCCAGATGTTAAGGGGCTGGGAGGGTGTCAAGCGGAACTTATGCAGGTGCGTTAATTAAAGGGAAATAATGGCATGAAAAAAATTTGACATAATGAAAAGGACCCTTACTGAAATCACTTCCGTTAAAAATCAAATTTAGGATGTTTGAAAACGGTTTTCAAAAACAGTAAAAAAAGGAAGAGTTCGGGGGGGGGGGGGAGGTGGCAGTTTGTGGCAATTCTGGAACAGAAAAAGCAAGGTGTCACATCCTGACAATAATTTACAGGGTATTTAGCATGTTTTGCGACAATTCAAAAACATTCATGACGGGATTCAGCATTGTACTTGAGGCTGTGTAGTAAAGATAGTGATATGGCGCAAAGTGTTAAGACGGATTAGCGGGATTAGCACATATACATAAAATGGTACTGTGAGCTGATGACAAAACATGCTTTCCAGTTTGGTAAAATGCTGGCAGTAATGTCCGCATCCTTGTCCAGAAGATTGCCACAAACTGCACAATGAACTGCATAAAACAGGAATTTAATGACGTATACTTCGGTACTTAAGGATTGTAGGACATTTCAAAATGACAAATAAAAGATGGCGTTACAGAAAAAAAAGTGCAGATGTGCCATTTGTTTTTGTATGTGTGTCATATATTTGTGTTCTGGTATGTGAAAACATAAAAAACCCCGACCTACCTACCTATTTTTTCTATGTTACGCCAATCAAACAATTTTTTTAAAGGCCCTAATTCACACATCTATTAAATCTAGTCTTTCAAGAATTTTTGAGAGCATGGCAATATATTGACACCGGCCAGGTATTTGAAAGATCATTCACATCCTATTTTTATGAGCAAACCCCTGTGTTTTAGAGATAACCCCTGTTGAAATTGATAAGTTGATAAATGTCATTGTAGGAGACTTAACTATATATTTTTACAACTCTTTTTGTTATAAAATTACTGACATCATTATAACCGTCCACTTAATTTTGGTTTAATTTTCGCAATATCTTTATAATATCTATTTCCTCATAGGTTTCATATATATATCGATTACTAGTCCCATTGGATTTTTGTAATAATAAAATTAGTTTTATTTTTATTTATTTATGTCTTATTTATTTATTATACTTTATTATCACTGGTTAGAATGTAACATTAATATATTACAGAACGTTTTATATAAAACGATAAGACTTTATCATCTAAGATAAAGGTTGAATTAAAACCCACAATATAATCAAAATAAATGGAAAAATTGGTTCCTGATCATCAATATTAAATTTCAAATGTATACAACTACCGTATAAACAATATGTCGTTATAATCAGATCCATAAGTCCTTTTCAACATTAATGCCATGGGGAGAAAGAGTTTTCAATTTATTAATCCTGAAGGATTCTCGTCTTCGATAATAATATTCTTCCTTCTTTTAATGATTCGATGCCCTTTCTTCTTTTTAAATGAGTTCCGATGCCCTGATCACTGGCGTAACAGGTGGGGGGGGGTGCAGTTGCCCCTCCCGGGGGGGGGTGACGACTTTGGCGGGCAAAAATTTGCAAAAATCATGCTAATCCAGCCGTTTTTTTATCCCTCTGACCCGGGAAAAATTGGCCTTTTGAACCCACTGAGAGGAAAATTTCCCAAGACTGGGACGTTGCCCCCTCAGAGCGGCAGGCCCGTTACGCCTGCCCATGATCGAGATTGTCATCGAAGCTATGGTCAGGCATATTGAAATGCTTTCCCATTGGCAATTCCTTACCCTTAGCGGTATTTAGTAATTTGATGTCTGTTTTTGTGGTTAGCATCTCGTATATATGTTTGGTGGTCGGGCTCACCAACATATTGTTTTAGACACTTTTAACAAGTGATGACATATATCATCCATTCCATTTGGCAATTGATAAGGTCAGTATGGGAACCTTGTTTAGTAACGGCTTGGTAAATTTGTTGTCCTGAGTTTTGCTGTTATGAATCTCTGCCAGAACATTTTTGGGATGACAGGACTGACCCGTATTCCGTCACGAGTACTCAACGATGAACTCATCTCATTTTCTTACACTCACAATTGTCAATACTCACCAATCTTAGTACTCATATTCAAACCATTCACTCTGTACACTCACCTGTTCTCAATGATCACATACAAACACATACATACTAGTTATTGTTCAATGACTGCTCTTCTTTTCAGAGACTCAATCAGTCATTCACACCCAATACTCATGCCTACCCAAGAGTAGCCAGTCAATCATGACCATACAACAACATTGGTAGGTTTTATATATATAATTTCATATACATAGACGAATTTTTACGATTATAACTAAATGCATTGGTTGTTGAAATATATTTACCTTGTGTGTTTGGATTAGTAACATTTTGTGACCCCACTTTGTTCTGGCCATTTTGAAATTCAGAGCCTTGACGAATAAAAGTGCACGTGATACTGTACTTTAATTCCGTCAAGGCTGCTGAATTCAACTGGGAGCAGACAAGTGGGTGCAGTAAATGTAACCAACCCGGGTGTTTTTCCCTGCACAAACATCACATGCTTCATGTGTAAAATTCCTCTCTGAAGCTGACCGCAATATTATGTTACCATTAATATTTTAAGTATATAAAAAAAAGGTTGGTCCTGGTCGATTACATTTATTATGCCAATATACTGCACCTTTTCTCAGTTAAAAGCAAGTACTTGGAGTTTTTAAAACATTTTTAATTTGTATAATAATAATTAATGTGATGGAGATTTTTTCGGGTAAGTCTTTCACGACCAAATGGATCTTTTTAACAGTAGAGTAGATATGGCCTGAATTGTGCACCTGGTGATAAAAGCATGAAACTGTGGCACACATTTTGACATGTTCTAAGAAGGATTTTGGCTATAGGGCATCGCGATTTTTCGTGTAACAAAATGGCAGCCATTTTCCAAAATGGCTGCCATTTCTGGTAATTTTTAGCCTTTTCATGGAAGAATGGTTTTGTTTGTTTTGGGCTACCAAATATGATTTGTATCTTACAGTAATGCCTAAATAAGAAATTTAATGTGTAACTATTACGAATTGTTTCTGTAGTAGAAATGGCGGCCATTTTCCAAAATACAAATAAACCTGTTTTTTAAAAGGAAATCCAATACAAGTGGGCAGGACATTTAAATAGTCCCCATTTTGCTTTTTTAATTTGTCTTGTAGAATGGCTTTTGTTAGCTGTGTTTCATAACAAAAGATTGTGAACATTTCCAAAATGGGGGGGGGGGGCGGAGTGCTTCCAAATAGTATAATTGTTATGGCATGGTCCTAAAGATACGACATTCTCTTTAACCAGTTGTTTTACATAAATCCTATGCACCGAGTCCCTTGATGGGGATTACGAATCCTATCATTAGTATTATTATTAATTGTGTAAATATAGGTTATATTGCCGGAAATGCATGTGGCTAATGCCAACCATTGACTATTTTTGTTGGTAAAGCCCCAAGGATTATATTATAACGCTGATTTCTGTACCATACCCAAAGAGTATTCATATTCTTCAATAAGGGATTTACCAAAATCTGCTAACTTTTGGTAACACTATAATCAATTATGGCTACCCAGTGTTTTCACAGTCATCAGTGGCTGTGTCACTGAGAAACTCTTTTAAGATGACCCGTAATAGTCTATATCAAACAAGATTTTTAGTCAGAAGCATGATATCAGTACTTTAAAATTGATTATCCTTCTGTTCTTTCTGCTTGCTTGTATATAACAAGGGACGGTGGCCAGAAAATCCCAATCTTGACGAAAAATTCTGATTTTTTTACAGTTGTCAGGGAAATTTCTTATTTCCAAACCGTTGGAGCTGAGAATCAACTCCACTGTAAGTTTTTTTTAAAATAATTATGCAACAAAGTTAATGTGGGTCATGGGAACATCCATGACCGACCCCATCATGCACATCAAAATTGGTTGTGGATGCACTCTGATTGCGGTAAATTCTTTTGATGTTTTGGGCGAGGTAACATCACAATCCTAAAGTTCCTGGACTATAATTTGAACTACAATTGGCAGTTTTTTTTCTAGAATGTGTTGTTATTTCTAATCCTTAAACATGTTTAATTGTCAATAATTTAGGAAGGCACTGTCAATCCCCCGAGGCTACCACCTTTCTTACAGTCTCCCTGATTGGCTTATTACGAATATTACATAATGTAACCTCTTAAGTAAACCAATGAAAATATACCTTCTTACCACTGGCTATCACATTATTTAACAGTCTCCCTAATTGGCTTATTGCAGGATATAACATGAGGCAACCTCTTAAGTAACCAATCAATAGACCATCTACATATCTGTATAAACATGTACGCTTTTCTCTTCTTACCATGTCTCCGATTGGCCAAATCCCAGCTTGGCGGGGAATCATAGGGGGGAGTGGGCCACCCCCCCGTGGGGAATCTTGTCTCCCCCTTCTTTCCCCCATGTTTCTTGTACGCGTGCCAATTCCCAATTGAAACAAAATAGGCCTATACTCTACTAACAGATTTTAATATACGACCTTGCCCTCGGAAATATATGTGCCCACCCTTTACCCCCTGAAAAAAGCTGGCTACGCCTTGTGCACTTAGCGTCTACACAACATGCAAAATATCAGAAACTCAGTCCTGCAACTCATCAATTGCCATTTCGTCCGCCTTTTTAGAAATTCAACTTTTTGTACAAGTTGCCTATAACAATTATAAATCTTTGATTTTTTTTAATGTATTGAAAAATGTCATTGATGAACCTGTCGCTGAATCAGACCTGCCCAACATGTAATCTGGGCTCAGCTTTCTATCCCAGATTCCCCATATGGTGTATTGAAGTCTCATAGTAGTGGCTGCCGGGGGTACCCGTTATTCGAACACCGCACTACTCAGAAGAACCCACGATCCAGAAAACCCGTACTCAGAAGTCCGCTATTCATAATTCTGAATAGTGGGATGGATTTCCTATAAAATGACCCATTATTGCAGAAGACCCTACTCTCAGAAAACCCGTTACGCAGAAGCCCCCGTTATTCAGAATCTTTTTTTTCTGACAGCGACCTTCTGATTAACGAACCCTTTTTGGCGTAAGGACACCACTGCTCCAGAAAACCCGTTACTACTCGGAAGAGACCCACTAATCAGAAAACCCACTCATCAGAAGCCCGTTATGCAGAATTTTCTGAATAGTGGGCTCTGAGTCACGGGCTTTCTGAGTAGCGAGTCTTTTTAATGTTTTATTAAAAGGGCCCCCTATTCAGAATTTCGGAGTAGCGGGCTTTCTGCAGTAACTGTTTCTGAGTAGCGGGTCCTTTTTGCCATTATTAAAAAGTCCATAGTCAGAAATTTTTCTGGGTTAACGACTTAAAAGCAACTTGCTTATAATAACACCAGCTATCTTGTTTTGTTCATGTTTTTTAGCTTTCCTTTTGTTTTGGACGTGTTTATGCGATTTTAAAAAGGTCCAATAATTTTTTTGCGAGTTATTTTTCGTCTTTTTTCCCTCCTCTTCCCCTTTCTCTTAAACAGGCTTGTTTCTATTTATTTTTACATGCGATATAAAAAATGATTCCCCCTGGGCCTTAGCACGGCGCCCATGCAAAACCCCCACCACCACCACCACCCACCACACCACCCACCCAATCCAGGCCTTAGGCCGGCTGCGATGCAATGCAAAAACGTAAATGAAAAATGGTCTCAGAAATCTATTTCACACCATAATTATTAGATTTTTTTTTTGCCACAGTGTGTTGATTTCATTGTTAGTATCCCTGCGAATAGTAATGCTCGAAAGTGCGTGTTTGTCATAAAAAAGGATTTTGTAAGTAGAATCGAATACCTGATTGTAATTTAACGGCGGAATTGAAACATTCAATTTGTGTCCGTTTATTGTTGAGACTGATTGCAAGCACACCCGATGAACTATGTATAATAGTTTTTCCCCGGGGGGGCACACTACATGTGTAAAGGTTGTAAGCACGCGCGTGAATTGACTTTCAAAAATTGACCCTAAGCTAGGATTCCAAAACTTCTTCAAAACCGACCTAAACAAGGATTTTACCCAAGCCAAGATACCCTAAAAACGAGGATCGGATGGAAATGAAATATATACCCAAACCAAGGATTTTACCCAAGCCAAGATACCCTAAGCGAGGACGCGGATGAAATATATACCCAAATCAAGGATTGATAATGCTCAAATACCCTAAATGAGGACTTGCTTTGAAAGATATCCCCTACACTAAGATTGACATTGCAATTGGACCAGGGGAATCTTTACTTTGACCATTGTGGACCGAAATAGGATTTGGGTTCCAGGGGAAATGCTCAAACACCATTGCGATACACAGAAGAAGAAAAAAACCGTGAGCCAAAAACATACGGCACCATCCAAAAACAGCTGTCAACCATCCATAGGTTCACTTTCTTAAAAATCATAATTTTGACCATTTAAACAGAAAAAGTAATGAGGTCCAGGGCAATGCTCATCAATCATATTGATACAACAAGAAGCCGAAAACAACCGGGGCCACCATCCAGAAATGTCTGGGAAACAATCCAAGGTACTCCCCACTTGTTTAGATATATTACCATTTTGCGAGCCAAAATAGCCAAATCGGTTTAGGGATGCGTAATTACCACTGGAAATAGAAGGAAACCGAAAAACACCGGAAACCACTCAAAAAACATTCTAGGAACCATCCAAAGTGTCTATTTTGTTTAAAATTGTTAGTTTGATAGCATTTTGAACTAAAAGAGCGATTTTTGATCCAGTCCAGGCCCAATGCTATCAACTATTGAACCCAAAAGAAGCCGACGAAACACCAGGGGATACCATCAGAAACCATCCAAAGTATCATCTTTTGTTACAAAATCATTATTTTGACCAATTCTATACTTTGACAACATAGCCAAGTACGACTCAATTGCTTTAAATGAAGTAGGAATTTTAAATGATGGATTTATAGTTGAGCATCATTTTTTACTGATTCTCATTGTTTATTACATTATGTTTTGATCAGTATTTTCTATATTTATATGACCGCTGAATTAATTAGACGCAAATTAGACAATAACAAAATCCGAAATCGGGAAAGTAACAAATTAGAAAAGAAACGAGCTCCACAAAAACACCGCTCAAGTTGTGACACAAGTACGCTGTTCACGGCCGAAGTTCGGTCGGGTTTTGGCCGTTTGTGCTTTTAGCAAATGGTAAAATGAGTGCATGACGATGCATGGGTAATGTCCAGGGGATATATCGGCGATTAAGATGGCTTTATGCTTTTTTATGATTAATCTTTGATATCAAATCCGAGCTTCAATTATAACAATATTATAAAAAAAGAAAAATTAAAAAAAAAAAAAAATTACGAGCACTATCTTGCGACAATTTTTTTTTAATGCTTGATGTAGTTATCGACGGAGAACTAACTCATCTGTTAATTACGGTACTTCAGGGTGGTTATAAAATAGAACGCCAGACAGTGCAGATGCCGTATCCGATCTCGGCTCCGAAACCCGTAAACATGGTACAAAAAATACTGCCGACAAAAAAATGGTTTGTAAATTGTAAAATCGCTGTTCTGTATTATTGCAATAAGTAATGGAATATATCACCGCTAGTTGGACCATTTTAACGAGTACCCTAAGCGCGGATTAGTTCCTATTAAAAAAAACACCCTTTCTTGTGCTAAATCAGCTATTTTGAGACCTTAAACGCGGATCCGCGTTTTGCCTTTTCAAAGCACCCTAAATCCGTGTTTTCTTTCACGCGGGGTTACAAGGTTATTATTTCGAGTGGCCCCCCCGGGAGTTTTTTCTCTGGATACACGCATGAGTTTTCTTGGATTAAACAGTGTTTCTCCTTGATAAATCATGGGTTTTTCTCGAAAAACATGAGTTTATCAACGAGGAAAAACAGTTTCATTGCAAAAAACAGCGGTTTATCAAAATTGACAAGCAGAGTTTCTAAAAAACTTATTTAATCTATAGATAAACTAAGTTTTTATAGATTAAATTTCGTTTTTCCCCTGATAAACTGATTAATAAGCAGTTTTTGTTTGAAAAACTATGTTTTCCTTGACAAATTTTAGTATCTAGCCATAAACTTAGTGTTTTATAAACTTAGTTTTTCAAAATAAACTTCGTTTTATAGATAAACTCGGGATTCTGTGGGAAAAAAACGTGGTTTATAAAAAATTGTTTTCTCGAGGGGTCAGGGGGGTTATCTAATAACAAAAACCTTAGTTTATCGATAGGAAAAA
>JAMKCH010022556.1:0-20164 GCA_023653785.1 Ophioderma brevispina | reverse complement strand
CTATGTAAATAAAATGCAAGATAGAAACACGTATAAAGCATAATCCTCCCAATAGTAGCTTATGTAATTCTACCTATTACGCTTTCTGGCTAAGTTTCCATCAGCCAATTAACCAGCTTGAAAATTATGTGGGTACCCGGGCATCAAATTACACAAAATCCTACCCTTAACCACACCCTCACACTAATCCACCATACATAGCACTCCTCACACCCTGCAAACAAGTTGCAGTTCTTTTTTTATAGTTTCTTTTAAGTGTTACAGTGCAATGTGCGAAAGATCGAATAATATCCAACAATTTGCACATGCAGCAAACACACAACACACTACATGCACCTATTGCTACATTTGCATCAAACTAATATTTGATTGATCTGGGAAAAACCCGCCACATGTCGCACAGGAACAGTTTTTTGAAAACATAAAGAAAATACCTTAATCTGTTATGTTGTACTTTCTTTTTGTCAGATTGTATAACTTTTGATATGGTATCATAGAATGAAAAGTTATGGAAACTTTATGATTTCAAAACTTTTCAATGATAGTTAAATTTTGCACCATGTGTCGATTTCCCAATCGCATCACATATGTCATTTTACATAATGTAACAAGTCCCTAACACTCTTACTACTGATGATAAAATCTGTGCTATATTTGTGGAACCGAACAACCCTATAGTTAAATGTTTAATTAGTCAACTATGTGTACACTTCATTCTGTTAGTGTGCAAAAACTGCAATCTCTAGGTGGAATGTATATTACAAGTGATTGCATGAAACTGCTTGATTTCTTACATTTGGCTGATAAGATCCATGGAGTGTTATGTAAGCAGAACAGCAAAAACCATTCAGCATCAGAATGTTTGAGTTTAATTGGTGAAAACAAAGGGTTCACAGAAGTTACATTAATTATTCTTTCTTAAACACCCAAAATAAAGATATAACAATGACTGTATTTTCATAAGCCCTTCCTTTCAACTAACATGTCTTTGTATTGACCAAATCACAAAGAACATCAACATTTGTATGTGTCCACACTTTTAAATAACATAGCATGACATGATTAGCATATGACACAAATGCTGTTGTATGGGTTCGTTTCTACTTCTATACTGCACGCACATTGCAAATGGGCTGTCCGTCCATCTTTCCACTGCCTCCTATAGGTTCTTCATACTTCACTGCAGCTGCGTTGTGATGAGTGCGTGGCAGTAACAATTATGTGGCTTCATTTCACAGTATTACAATGCAATCATTAAGTATAATGAACCTTAATAGATTCCACACCACTAAATAGATCTGGTCTGGCACCCTCATGGCCGAAAAAATGTTTGTGGAACATGTATTTTCAATGGTAAAAGCCGATGAACGGTTTTGCATGAGGATTATTTACAGGTGTGTGTAACGTGAGGAGATGTTGCAGAGATTTGGTCATTGACCGAGGTCGCCGCCATTCGCCGGCAAGACTCAACTTTTTTCTCTCTGCCGTTCTGTCTAGCGTTCTTTTCTCTGTAGCCATTGCTCAATTTCATTTCAATCCCTTATGTAGAGCTATTCTTTGGTTTATTGTGAAGTAGTCGTACTTACGAGTAGTCGTGGATTTGTTCTGGGAAGTATAAATGATAAGAGAGAAAGAATCATTTTACACCCGAATGGGGGCTGATTATTAGTTATATTTCAGGTGCCCGTACTGCTGTTGGTGTGTAAGTATGCCATACTATTGCTGTTTAGCTTTCTTGAATTTTCCGCCACGTTATTACAGCCATCGATGCTACAGTACCGTTTACTCTCCCTTTGCTTCATGCCGTGGGCTTTGCGGGTGAGTTTTTCCTTGCTATTTTCCATTAACCAATATTGTTTTAAATGCCTCGTTTCATGTTTATTTGATGTGTTTATGTGCAATCAACAAGCTATCAACGTATCGAGTTCAGTGTGCATGAATGAATTTCCGATTCGTTTTCAGGTTTCTTCTGTTCCAAACTGGGGCCTTCTGTGGAAGTGTAGCGCCTCAGGCCTGTAATTTTCATTGCGTTGTGTAATCGTTTTTAATGGCCCTTGTTAATGAATTAGTGCTATACTGTTGTTTTTTTTTTTTTGGGCCATTATTAGTAGAATTCTATTTTTGGGTATACATTGTTGAACCATTAGTTTCGCCGTTTTTAAAGCGTTTGCTATTTATAGAGAATTTGAAATATTTTCAGCTTCTACGGAACTCCCTTAACCATGGTAGTTCTACCGTAAATTTTGTTATTATATTTTATATAACAAGTTTGCCGTCTTTGTGGTGTTGTATATTTTTCATGATAATGTTCTTTAGCAACAATTTCGTTATAATAACCTGTGTAGGTATGTTGCTATGACTTTGGATTTTGGCATCATAATCCCCGGGGTTTTTATCCAATGCGGCGGTTCGTTTTGATTGATAGTTTTATTAATGTAGTGCATTTTGGCACTATTGTTATATTAACATTGCTATTATTTTACCTATAACCGATTTGGATTTCAGGTGTCTTTCTCCAAAATTAGCCTGTGTAGGCAAGCAATTTGATGTTGGAACTATCTTTCCCATCCCTATCAGCTACTTATTTGTTCAGGTGCGCATAGTCTGATAAATAGTTTATGCATTTTTGCAATGACATTGTCTCGATATATATAAGCATTTTTTCACCGAACCCATCAAAAGCCTGTGATCCAGGCAGACTTACATTTATGGATGAGATCTGATCCTTTTGCAAGGTTATGTCTCGTTTATTATATCTCAGCTATTTTTGAACGTGTTGTTGATTGTCCTTGATAATAAACTTGTATCAGTTTTTGAATTGTCCCTTATATATAGGCCTATGCTTTTTCCATATCCTCCACAGAATAGCCTGTTTTAGGTGATGGTACTCGATAATTAAGCTTATGATGTGGGACTAATCGTTCCCCTCCCAATCCGCCCTGTTTTGTTTCAGGTGCGCAGGAAGTCTGATATATATTTGCAGCTTTGCATCGACGACTATATTCGATATAAGCATCTTTTTCCGAACATCGTCCAATACCTGTGAGGCAGACTGTACCTCTATTGGATTGAGATTTTGATCCTTGCAAGGTTATGGTTCCATTTTTAATATGTCCAGATATGTTTGAAGCGTGTTGTATGATTGTCTTGATAATAAGACATGATCAGTTTGAATTGTATTATATAATATTCTTTTTCCATATTATCCACAGAATATTTGTTTAGGTGATTTCTTGGGGGGAGCTGGAGGAAATCTGTTTTATTTTCAGATACGTTTGAATTTTATACTTTTTTTTTGTTTTTTTCGTTTTTGATAGTAACGTTTCGTTATTTATATTCATATTTCAGTTCGTGCCTTCACGAATTCTGCGTATATTGCCAGTTTAGGCAAGCTGTATGTATTGTGGGGCAGACATCTATCTCGACCGGATATTTTCAGAATTTTTTTGTTTCGTTGAATTTGTTGCAATGTTTGTTTTGATAAGGAGCAGTTTGCTTTGTATTAATTCATGTTCTTAAATCTTTTCTCTGGTGTATGGAGACCAGAGGCCCCTAGGAGGGAGGTCCTAGCTACCGTGGCACCGTATGGTATGAACCTTTACCTCGTAGACGCGGCTAAAAGGTATTGTGCTGAAAAATGTATTCTTGTTTTATTCTATTGGATATTCAATAGTGTGACGTTAACTCATCGGATGCTCTATTCATGGCACCAGGAATGTTCATACTAAGGTTTTCTCCTTAGAGATTTTTTTGGTTACTGTAGGGTATCGTTCTGAAAGTTTCCTGTAATTATAGTTATAAATTGTGTTGTACTCTAAGCGTTTTCAAATGCTCCAGTAGTCATGCATTACGTTCCGACAGGTTCTTTCATTTAGAAGTATTCTTGCTTTATGCTGGTGATGAAACGAATTAAAGTTTTTTTGCAGCCGAGTTTGGATTCTTTTAGTCCATGGTTACCCATCCGATATTTGTTGTCTTCGTTTTCAAATATATTTATACATATGTTTTTAATGCATGTATCGCAGTCGTTCCAGTCTCTGGGTTAAGATTCCTTTTCTCATGTTAACTAAGTATTTTAGATTTTTACATGTGCCTACCTTTTCATACTCATTGAAATTTGATAACAGCGTTGTGAGATGTCGGCATAACATTGGATTAGTTGTTAGAAGCTCAGCTTTTATGCTGAAAAGACTCTAGTTTGCATGCTAAACCATTACTTATGATCTTCTCTTCTGGATCTTGTATTTCCCTTGCTAGTTAATTGGATTACGCTTTACGTATTTTTTAATTAGGGATTTTTCCACGTGCTTACCTTTTTAAGTAGGTCTATAGTGACAGAAGGTCACTGCAATAGCTGTATAGGGATTTTTACCATTGAAGTTTTTAAAGGTACCAACATGGACCCCCCAGAACGATAGTTTTGGCACGGAAATTGGTCACTGCATCAGTAATAACGACACGGATTAGATCAGTATTGTAGTATACCCCCGGTTTACGGAGCTCAGACTGCTGGTGTCCACAAGAGATAGTTTACGTACGCTGTTTATGTGCCAGTCGCTTTACACCTTGCTGGGATTACCTTTTTTGTGTTTTCTTTTAAGTTGGGCCAGATCTTTACGTATGTTTATTATTACGAGATTCTACGGTGTTTTGCCTTTACAGTTACACGATCGGTGGTAGCGCGTGGACTTCAGCACAAGTATTTTTAGTACGGCACTGTCCCGCGGTCCGAGCCCGTCAGTCCCGATGTCTTTCTTTCTTCCGCATGGTGCAAATTCTTCCTTTTTCATCAGTTTTTTGAATATTTTGGTTAGCCCGACTGGCAAATCTTGTATATTGTGATAAGCCGATTGGTCACAATTTATTTAGCCGAGGGCATATCTTGTTGTTGTGATTTGGCCGAGTGATTTCATTTTGAAATGATGTATTTAGCCGAGTGGCACATATTGTTTACTTTACTAGCAGAGTTAGCACACTTTTGATGTTGCGATTAGCCGAGTGCGCAATTTTATGTCGTGATTAGCCGAGTGGCATAACGTGTGATTAGCCGAGTGGCACAAATTGAATGTTTGTGATTAGCGAGTGGCGCAATTTGGAATGTTGTATTAGCCGAGTGGGCACAATGTTGTGATTAGCCTATGGCAATAATTTTGAATGTTTGAATATTGCGTTTAGCCGATACCCAAATTTGAATATGTGGTTAGCCGCGTGGCTGTTAAATATTGATTTATCGTGATTACCGTGCCGTTTCTACTATAAGCTTGCTTAGTTCGATCTTGCTTGCCGTGTGGCTTAACAGCTCGAGATCGCTACCCCTTCGCTTTTTGTGTAGAGCTTCATAATCCTTTTCCCCTTCCTTGTTGTAGGATTGGCGTTTGCCGTGTATTTTGATTTTATGGAATTTTTCCGTGTTCCCGTTTAGATCTGTACATATATTTTTTTATTTCAGCTGCATAGCTTGTATTGTTACCGTTTTGGTATTTTATTGCTGCATAGCTGTTAGTATTGTGGCTTGATTGAGCAAGATGCTTTTTCTTTTGATTTAAGAAATTTATTGGTTTAAATTGGAAAATGGTGTTGGCTTGGCTTTTTCTGGATTCCATCTCTGGATTTCCGCTTTTCATCCCCTTCACAATCCTGCAGTTATTTTGTAGTACCACTAGCATTGTGCGTAAGTGCACTGTATTAAAGCACATTTTTGTTATTGTCCCTCTTTTTTTGCTAAGTTTCGCATCTAACCTTAAATTGCTATAGCCCTTTCCTACATGTACGTAGGGCATAGGTGTCATATTGGCATGTTTAGGCTCCATGTAGTGTTTCACCATTAGAGATGGTATCTTACATTTAACTATGAGATAGGCGTTTTGATTATGGCTGTGTTGACGAATTTGTGTGATGATTGAATTTTATTTACTTTTCACGTACAGAACCTCCTTATCTACGACGACTGATACCCCGCAAGATCCATTCTGGTTTGTCTGATTATATTGCTATAGATGTAATATATGATTCATTGGATCTTATTCTGGCTTCATTAGCAACCAATATATGTAATCGTGATGTTGGCTTTGATGCGTTTTTGAAGTTTATAAGTTACCTCTAAGACTCTATTTTAGAACATTGCTCATCTTCTGCATCTTCTGCTTTTCTCATATGTGCCGCACGCTGTCCTGTAGGTTCCCAGTTCCCCTATTTTTACTAATGATAGTTTGCTTGTTTTCTTTTTTTCTCTTTTTCTATCAATAGCACATCTTTTGAGGTATACTTCCTCTTTCGGGCACTTCTGTTTTTCGTGCTACTCATATCTGAGCTGTTTTTATAAATTACTGTAGCTTTCAGCGCTAGGTTCGCACCAATTGAAAATCAGTAACAGTTGTTGGCGCATGCAACTAAATGCAGACGACACAGTGATTTTGTCATGATTCCAGTACGGGAGTTAGTCCTTATTGGGACTGTTTTTATATTGGAGTAAAGTGTGTGATCAGTGGGCCGTCTTAGATAGTTGTCCAGGTTGGGTTTGTGTAAGTTTGGTATTTACCTCGTTAGTAGCCGATTGTATTATTACATTTTAGTGCAGGTGTACATGCGTTTACAAATAACATTTTAATATTAATTTCAGTGTCTTGGTTCAGTCCCCCAGAGCCCTTCTTTTTAAAACCTTGACATATATGGAGGTGCTGGCCTGCCTGACGTGTGGAGCGACCGCTTGGTGCTCCCCAAGGTTTATTCAGTGTTAATAGTTATGTATATGTGTTTAGGCCTTTATTATCACCCAAAAATGCAAGAGGGTTAGGCGGTATTTGAAAATATTTTTAATTACCCGTTGAGGAACCAATTAGGCGAAAAATGTATTTTCAATGGTATAGCCGGATTAACGGTTTGGCATTAGGATTAGTTACAGTGTGTGTAACGTGAGGAGATGTTGCAGAGATTTCGTCATTGACCGAGGTCGCCGCCTCGCAGGCAAGACTTCAACTTGCCAAATCTTCTGGGGGTTTTTGGCATAAAGTTGCATCGTACTTCATAGGATGCAACGTTGTTGGTTGATGGTTTATTGACGCTTCGAAGCTTCTGGAAAAGGATTTCAGAGGATTTGCTAATAAATTTCTGGTAACTAGTGAAGTATGTGTTATGTTCTCACTCTCAGTTCTTTTGCTACGAGGCCTATATCCCAGGTTGGTAAGACGTGTTTCCAGTATTGGAACGTCTTACGCCTTTCCCTTTTTTCACCACACACGGTCTTGCTGCCTGACGTCCGAGCGACCTTGGTGCTCTCCAAGGTTATTCAGTGTTTATATTATGTATATGTTTTAGAGGAGGGCCCTTATTATCAATGCAAGAGGGTTTAGGCGGATTGAAGAATATTTATTACCCGTTTGAGGAACGAATAGGCAAAATAAAAGGTAAAAAAGAGTGACGGTTAAATTAAAATTGAAAAATGTAGAAACTGGAACTTTCCTGGCCATATTTTGTGTTAAAATTATTTAAAGACAAACATCAGCACAATCATCACAAAAGGTGTCTGAGGCTTACTACTGAGTTATTACAGTACTAATTTTACAACACCCACCCCATAGGAATACTTTTACAAGAAGCCAGTTTCAGAGGGGATCGAACTCATCGCTGTCTTCACGCTTCATCAGTAGCTCGAAAAATCCGTGGTCAACTTATGGAATTCCTTCTTCTTGCTGATGGGATGCAGAGGTCTAGCAGCCAAGGTAATGCTCTTAAAGCAACTAGGTCGCTTCGTTACTGAGAAATTTACGTTTTAATTAGGGCTATTTTGTCATAAACTCATGGCAATTTATTGGTGGTGTGCAACCTTAATGTCACCAAGCATAAAACACATGACTTGAGAATGTAGTACACATACAAAGCTGTAGATGTATACACTGCATAAAACAACAGAGCATAGCATGTGAACATGTGGACTCTACAACAAAACAACATTTGTTTGTGTCACAATACAACTGCATTTGTTTGTGTGTCACAAATGCTGTTGTTGTATTACACTCATAAAACAACATCATGACATAAGAACATATGTGATCCAATCGTAACCATTCTGGCCAATGTTTGCTAATACCAGGGTGACACTAGGTTGTTTGTTCGTCTTTTACTGCATTCGCCTACAACTTGCTATAGATAATACCGCAAATTTAATGTGTTCCAAACCCAAATTCTTGGTCCCGCCGGTACAAAATAACGCATTCCTGGCGTTGTGATATGCTATCATGTACAGTAATGTAACCATACCATAACACCAATTGCATGGCAATAATGACTATTATAGTGCCCCCACATCATCCAAGTCTGGCCTTTAAAGGTGGGAGGGGGGGCAACCATCAAATATTTCCATCGCTTTGTTCTTCAAATCTATCGTTTTTGAAATTTAGTTATTGCTATTTTACATTTTTGCCTACAATAACCTTTTAAAAATGTTGAAAAACCACATGTGCTAGCAAATCTAATTTAATTATAATGCTATGGACTATATATGAACATATCCTTGTTTTTTCTGTTCTTTTAATCATTTAATTAAGACTATTGGTCAATTGTCTTCATTGCTGATATTAGCCTGAGCCGATTAGATTGGGTCACAAGTATAAATATTGACAATCAAAGCAAACACAAGCTTCCGTTGGCATGAATGAAATGGGAAATGCATTTTTTAAAAGAGCTAGCATCACTTTAAAACAAAGAGAAAAACGATTCATAACACACCTTGGAAAATAAAATAAGCTAGATGAAGCACGTATACTAAGCTTAAGGTCCATAAATCTGTCTTTCCACAAATTTTACATTACAAAACCAATAATGTTTCCACAAACCTTGGGCTTATGTGAACGGGTAACCACCTTTCTACTGATGGAAGGGTCAACCTCTACACACTGTTCAAATGGGCTCCCACCTTGACAGGTACATCATTACCACTCTATGAAATGAAATAATAAGGAAATGCTAATTACAATGAACACGCCAACAACGAAACTGGTTCAATGTTGAAAATTTAACAGGAAAGCACTGGTTCAATGTTGGCAAAAATATAAAATCATAAACTTATTTATAAAGCAAGGTGCCCTGTAGTTTCATCAAAGAGTGGTAGATGCACCCACCCACAGCTGAACTCTCCCTTCTCACGTTTCTGTAAGGGTAAATTAAATATTCGAACCCAAAATTAGATGATTTTGTGACCAATCTGCGAAAAAATTGTAAAGAATCGTTTTCAAATGATTTGAGTAGGTAAAGGGGTATAGATTTACCCAAAAAAAAAATGCCGCCGGTGCAGGCTAGGGAACCTAGATTTTTTCAAAATGGCGTCAAAATGGCCGCCAAACATGGTTTTGATAAAATTCATAGAACAGGCATCAAATCAGTGGAATATAAGTGATTACAAGTTCCAAACAAACTGTGCGTATATATTTCAGTTATTACGAAAATACATGGCAGTTCCATGCTGCTAGCATTTCCAAATCAGATGGCGGCCATTATGGCTTGCCAAAATCCTTAGAACTTTACACCAAATGATATATAACTGAAAAAAGATTAGCACATATCATAGTAATTAGTGAGATGAATTCATAGTAATTCCAAAAAGTGATAGCCCTCATTGAATATTAGTACAAAATATCAGGGTGCAGGGTGAGGAACCTTGGATATTTTTGCAACAATGGCGTCCCAAAGGGCTGCGAAACCATGATAGATTCATTAGAATAGGCATGAATGAGTTTTAAAAAGTGATACGTCCAAACAAAGTGTGATATTCATTAATCATCATCATCATTCGGGAGGAGCAGGCGCTTACACGATTTCTCCATGCACATCATCTTTGGCAAGTGGGCTATCTGCTCAGCTTGTCTCATGCCTTTATCATACCCTAGCACACGTTGGATTAGGCTCAATAAGAGGTGCGACGTCCATAGTCTCCTTTTGCCATGAGGTGGTATGTAGAAAGCGTATCTTCTAGCAGGCTCTTCCTTCCTTCTGGCAGACGAATGATGTGTCCAAGGAAACTCATCTGGCGATGTCTAACAAGGTTGATAGAGGCTCAGTGTTGGTCCATTGATATAAGATGTGTTTGGACACGGTTCTTTCCGTTTTATGTCCAGCATAATCCTATAGCAAGAGGCAGCAAATGCGTTGATTTTGCTTCCATGTCTTGTGATAGCACACCCGAATTTCACAGCCATATAGTAGGATGGTCACACAGGTTGGTTTTATAACTTGACTTTTGCGAGATGGATAATTGGGGAGCTTTTCCACAGACCGTCTAATCTAGCTTCCAGCAGGCACTCCATGCTAATGCTTAGCGTCTTTTTAGGTCGCTTGCAGGAGATGCCATTTTGGAGCCAATATTTGAATTCTGTCACATGGTTGATGGATCACCATATACTTGAGTGTTGGATGAAGAGTGAGATGACAATTTTGCAGTCATGTACTCTGTCTGGATATGCTTATTAGAAGGCCAAGATTTTCTGCTGCCGTCTGCAGTGTTTGGTCAGTCTGTGTCTGTGCCTCGAAGAGTTGATTCCAGCAGGGCAATATCATATCAGCAAAATCCAAGTCATTCAATACTTTGGCTGGGACTCGTCTGGAGCGGCGAGGTGTGTTTACAATTCCAGAGTCAACAGTCTGATGTGGCCTTCTTCAGCAGAAAGTCTACTAATATGATGAAAATGAATGGAGCTTAAAACATCACTCTAAAGAACTCCGGTGATGACTTCGAAAGGATCGTGAAATGTTTCCGTCGAACATTACTGCACTTTTAGAGTTGTTGTATTAGCGGCACTTGCCGGCATTCACTATACTGCTTCCGGTATTCCATATGGCCGCATCACAGCAAACATAAACTTTATATGATGAATCAAGGCCTTCTTAAAGTATATAAAGGTGCACGTTAAGAGAGATGGTAGTCTTAATATTATATTATTATTTTAACACCTACATGGCATTTCGATGCTCTAGCCTATTCCATAAAAACAGATGGCGGCCAATATGGCTGCCAAGTCCTTAAATTTACACAAAATTAGATATAAGTGCGATAAAGTGAAACTGTTTCATAGGGAATGCATTTCCTAGCAGTCTCATTGGAATACTGGTACGTATCAAAACGTCCAACATCACTGTTATCCCCGCCATGACCAGGTATAAATGCTTAGATCCACTCCTCACACTATGGCTTTCTCCATTTAAATCATAGCATTTGGCGTTGTCATTCCGTAATCGTATGGCTCTTCCATGTCATCATCACTATGGCTTCTCTATTGGGAGGACGCAATTCTCCAAGTCCACCGTGCAGAAAATGGCTTAGCTTAACAGTTCGTGGTCCAGGCATACCCTTCGCCTGTCGATTGCTCACCAGAATTGTCAAGGTGGTAACGGAGTTCTTCAGGCAGAGGGGCAGGATAATCTTCGTCTATCTAGGCGATTGGCTGCTGGTAGTGCCCTCCATTCACACGTTCTGGCTTTTGTAGAGGAGGTTCTGGACCTAAGGCACTCTGCTTTAGTGTCAACCTCGTCAAGTCAATCCTCTTTCACTCCCAGCACCCCAATAAGTTTCAGAGGGCGAGACTGGTTTTAGTCGGCAAAGAGGAGACCCTCTTGATAGAAAATGGCCTCGTTCAGCATGTGCCCAGGCACTTTTGGAGAGAGTTGGCCACTCTGGTTGGTCCTATTCCAGGGAGTAGTTTAGCTGCCGGGACTTACTTGCCAGTCTCATTAGGAATGGTTTCCCCAATGCAGACTACGTATGATGGGAATTTCAGATCCACATGCTCAGAGACTGCCACCCCATGGTGCCACCCATTGTCCCCTATGGGTTCCAGTGCCTCCGTCGTTGGCCGACCTCAGTAGGTGGACACCTTCACACAACTTGGAGGCCGGGCCCCTTCAGGAAGTTAGTCCCTCCTTGACACAGCGAGATATGTCAAAGTCGGATGGTGGTCCCACATAGGTCCCACGAGTGCGGCCAATGATCTCTCCTGTTTAAAGCTTGCACCATATCATGTGTTCGAGCTAAGGGCATCTTTCTGGCCGCGAAGCACTGCGTCATCCGACTAGAGAGAAGTGATCCGGGTCGATGCAAATACATGACGGTAGTGGCATACCCCCGACAAGGAGGGGAGAGAAGGAGCCCCATGTCTCTGCAAGGAGACAGCAAACTCATACTTAAGGAGCCAAGGCCCCTGGGCTTATGCGTCGGGAAGCTGCAATGTGGCGGATTGGTCAGGAATATAAATAGCATTTCTCCCATTGACCGATGACATCGAGAGTCCTTGTCCTGGTTCTTTTGGTGGCATCCATGTGGCTGGCGCGGTTCTGGTCCCCCGGATTTAGAGTTGCTAGTCAGGGACTCGTGTGTTGCCTCCTCAGTGCGGCGGATCTAGTAATCGGAAACCATCAGCCGCAGCCGACTCGTTCATCCAAGAGACATCCGCGTTCTCAACCTGGCTGGCCCTCGTGAAAGATTTCTTTAGGAAATCCTCGATCTGCCATTCAGATGCAGACAGCCAGATCGATACTCTCGATTGGAACACATCTTTAGAACAGTATAACAGCTTCAAAATCATGTTGGTCGGCTCTTGGTTAGGTTCCCATGATGTGAGCGCTCACACCTCCTCTGGACATTTTACAAAGGCTCCTCGATTCAGGATATTTGGATACTATAGGATGGAGTTCCGCAACCACGTTCGAGTTTAACTATCCGAGAAATTCTAGTGCAGAGAAGAGGAGATATGCTAGGCCTACTTAGCACTATGTGCTGGTAGAAGTGAGCCAAGTCTCTCGGTGCAAGGTGGAAATCCCTTCCTTCACCCGCTACGAATGGGAAACTGTGCAAAGTAAGGTCACGGAGGTATAACTATCAATGGAGCGCAATGTATTCTCTCTTCCATCTTATTAGATAGAAGTCAAGGGGTGATCGCTTTGGTACCTACCTCCATGACCTCACCAACCCACCCAGAAATGTTTTTCTAATCCGCAAGAAGGTTTCGGGGAAGGTTGTAATATTTACAAATTGGCGAAAACAATTTTGGTTAGGGACGTTTCCCATGTATTGGCGTGATTTCCGCCCGAAATAGCTTCATGTGTTATAGAGGTTTTGGTTCGGGGCCTAATGGAGACATTTCTTGCAGTTTCTGTCGAGTGGTCGACATAGCCTAGCCCTAGCTATTAACGTGCGTTAGGCCTTTTTGTTCATAAATGCTAGCCAAATTTCTTTTAGCCCACCTGAAGTTAATATCGTCCAATCATTGCTGCTGCATTTGATAGGTCCAATCGAGGCTTAGCACGTCATTTCAGAAATGATGACAGTAACTGTAATCCTCATTTAGCGCGATTTGCCAGATAGTCTGTCACGTTGGTTTTGTCCAGTGCTACTTTTGATAGCATGGCTCTCGCATTAAAACTTGACTTTGAAAGTTGGCAACTGTGCACAGCATATCACGTTCTTCAATAACTTCGAAATGATACCAGACTTAGTCTTAAGGGCTATTAAGACATGGTACATGTCCTTCTATGCTGTTGTTTGGTTGTCTCCATCGGGGGGTAGGGGAACAAGTGTAATTCAAATAAATAATTATTAAAATCATATAATCGTCTGTTCCTCACAAAAAAGGACCCTTTTCTTGAAAAAGAATAAAATGTCACTTCAATCTCATTTCCTCAATATCAGGACTTTGGATCCACAGCAGACTTCAGGCAAACAATGGATTAAAGATCACCGCCGGCGGTATGCGGTGTAGAAAACAACTCAGATCTCTTTGCATCTGGGAGGCAGGATCATTGTTATATTTGTCGGCGTCAGCTAATAGATTTCAGCTGTTTACGTTCTCCACTTGAGATGAGTAGCTTTTTCAGGACAAAATACTTAACCTCATCACAACTAATAAATCTTAGTCTTCTATAGTGCGTGTTCAATAACTTGGCCATGTTTTTCATATTTATTTCGCACGAAGAAACATGAACAAACGTGAGATCAAGTTGTGGCGGGGCAAGCTTTGACCTAACAAGTTTGTGCATAGACGCAAATCCGTATCATTATTGCTTAACTTCATTTCTATTCAATTTACCGCGTTCAGAAGAAAATTTAGTGTCAACGACCATTATAATGTACACTGGTTAGTTATTGTGAGACAGGACGGTATTTGGCAGCTCAACCGCGAATCGTAGGATGTGGTAACACTTGGCTATAACAATGGCCCCCACATACCGGCCCATTGTAAGATCTTTAGCTCATGGTTTGCTGGAGTCTATGCATATCCATTAGTCTCTGATATTAGGGAAAAGAAATTGGGTGCCTTTATTTATTTTTGTGAAGAAATGTGGCCAGTTATGGATGCGGGAACAGACAGTTTTTTGATTGATAATCTTTATTATGATTTTACACTTGGATTTTCCCTAGCCGCTCGAGGGGACAACAGAATTTGTTATACAGTTGGTTCATTTAGTCCACGCCCCATAGTCTATACTGAATGTTTAAAGATTTTAGCAACCATATAGGCTGCTATCGTGATTTCGAAGTAATGCTAGACACATACCGTAATTGCATATCTATCACACTTTGTTTAATATGTATAACAACTATTTTAAAACGATTGGGTGAGGTTGGGGCCTATTCGTTACTTATAATGTTTTGGCGGCGCATTTTGGACGCCATTTTGAGAAAAAAAATCTAGTTTTCCCACCTGCACCCTGATACTTTGTACCGGCATATTCCATGAAAAGGGCTTCACTTGAGAATTCTAGTAATGGCCTATCACAATTCCTATGATTGTGGCTGCTCTTTTTTCGGTAGTTATCTATTTTGTGTAATTTCTAAGGATTTAATTGGGCAGCTTATTGGCTGCATCTTGGTTTTGGAAATGTTAGCAAGAGCATGAAATGCATGTACGTTTTCGCAATAACCGAAAATATATATCACAGTTTGGAACTTGTATCACGTTTTTTCGACTGATTTATGTCTTTTCTATTAATTTTACATGTTTGGCGGCCATTTTGGACTCCATTTGAAAAAAAATCCAAGTTCCCCAGCCCTGCCTTCGGCGGCATCTTTTTTTGGAAATCTAGACACCTTTACCTACTACAAACTCATGTGAAAACGATTCTTTACAAATTTTTCGCAGATGAATCAGAAAATTTTTGCCCAGGCGGTTACTATAGTGCCACACAACATAGCAGTGACATGGTGTTCAGTTGAGAATTAATTTACAGTTCAATTGTAAGTGTAAGAAGTATTGCTATGGGTTAATGTGTGGGTTGGTATGTCAAAGAAACACTTCCCCGTATGGATTTTGGTGATGAAGTTATCTTTGCTGTTTTTATTCAATAGGGACCAGACGTCAGAAAATGATGGGGCGTGCAAATTTCCGGACTGCCTGACCCTTCCTCAAGGGGAGAAATGTTACTACAGGGAAAAAGGTTAAAATCGAGTCCCACCGTGGTTCAAATTGTGTTTTAATGTACATTTACATGTTCGTCTCCTTATAGGATTAGAAAAAGATATATTTGCCTAGGTTCAGACCTATAGTTAAAGATAGCCTATACATAGCAAAATGTCGCAAGGACAAGGGTCTACATGGTTTATATGGGGGCCGTCACCAGCAATTTTCCCTGGATGTCGCAATGGTGATATCAAAGATCAAGTAAAAATGCATTTGCGTTTCAGTATGGCACAAGAAATCATTTGACACCAATTTCAAACAACCTCGGAGCAGCATTGACCCCCAGGGTGACCTTGAACCATTATGGCGGGCTATACCGGTTTAACTAAAGGTTGGAACCTAGGGCAAATATATAACTTTCTAATCCTTATGACGATGACGAACGCGTTAGTGCCTACATGAATAAAAAACAATTTGATCGATTTAAGTTTTTCCTGTACTAACATTGTCCCACCTTGAATGAAGAGGGGCATCAGTAGGAAAATTTGCACCCCATATTTTCTGACAGCAACAAAATCAATTTACCATCGTGAAAATCATACGGGAATTACATACCAAACCACACTAAACTATCATTATGAGACATTTCATGATTAATTATGTTTTAAGAAACTTCCATTAGATATAATTTATATTCACGATAGAAATAATGCCTACTCACTATACAACCTCCAAAAGTACTTTAAATCAAGACTTACAAGCCATAAATAGTAGCTATACATGTACATAGAAAATAAAAAAGTAGTGATCAGTTGAATACAAAATTGATGTAATTTTTTTTATTACAGCATTGCTAGTGACTCTTTGTACCCAATTTAGACATACTGCCCAAAATCTGTAGCAGTCCCTTGTTTTTAATCAGTTCAAAAAAATGTTTGCGTTGACACACAGAGAAAACAACACAATGACAACCTTCAAAATTCAAGAAAGCCTTCGTACTTTATATTTAAGAAGCTTTTGCAGACATCGTTTTCAACTTAATGTTGACTATATTTCTGCAATTCTTATATGGTACAACAAAATTTGACTGTCCTAGCTTTGAACGAGTGCAACTTACCGTCCGTACATAATAAAGACATAGTCAAAGAGAAGACCGAAATTACAAATAAGACGAATTGAACACAGTTGGCAAAACATGATAATTGTGCGAAACTCTAAGATTTGACAAGTAACTAAAACCCAGGTTTATTCAAGATTACGCATTTGTTATAAAGTGAAATTATTTTATGGTCGCCAGTCAGTATTTAAATAGCGCACCATGTGATATTGTGATGTCATTTTCTGCTGGGCAGAAGATCTCACTTTTGATGGAGAGTCATAAGAAGAGAATGACGATGATGAGGAGGTATTAGTACTTAACGACACACCAACACTAGGTGTCATATAGTGTATGAAGTTACTTTTATACATCCTTATACACTATACATCATTACATGTTAGGGAGAAAAACCAGTTTTAGAAGTAGGAGGAAAACGGAGTACCAGTAGAAAACCTGCGAGGCCGATTGTGGACTGGAAACCAAGCATACTGTGTGAAATGGAGGCCCAACTGAGAGGCGAATCTAAGACCACAGTGGTGCGAAGCGGCGGAAGACCCACTGCGCGCTAACCCGACCACCCCCAACTGATGATGACTTGTACTACATGGGCCCAGTGGTTTATGCATGTGAGTCTGATACAGAGGATCTTATCAACCTCAGCAGGGCACTAATCAGATTTCTACAGGTCACAGTGGCATTTGAATCATAACAGCAAAGGTACTACAGTAAGTCTCAAAAAAAAAGAATATGCCTGATTTTCTGATATGCTATAAAATGCTGTTAATTGTCAGAAATAACAGAAAAAATCCTATGCTATAACAACTGCATCTGTCTTATATTAAAATTTAGAACCTTTACAATTTGCTATTCAAAATATTTATTTTGCCCTGGAAGGACCTTTGACATAACATGCAACCTGTACATTGGTACATGGATGATGCTTGTTGGCAAACATGCTGTCATTTCTTTTGACCTCAACTAAGTTTCACAGTTTTAAGGGTCCATGGCCATGATCACTCCACAGCTCCTCCCACGCCCTTGGATTGTAAGGGAATGGTCAAACATTGGTTGTGTTTGGAGTAAGGTACTATTTTTCTCATTCTACCGTGTAAATCTTTGAGCTAAGTGAGTTTGGTTCAGATGTCATGAGCGAAAAAGTACTGCCCATTTGGTAACAATATTGCATTTGTACACAGTATTCTAGGGGCTTACAAAATCACTAGCTCTCACATCAAACAAAGTTATATTAATTTAAAAAACTTTAAATTTGGAAATCAGGTCATCCCTTTTAGATTATGATCTGATGAACATCCACAACTAAATGTCCAAACATTAACAGCAACCCCTAGCTATTAGGCCCTTACCAATTTTCTGTTCCGTGTAGTTGAGTTCGAACAAAACATTCCATCCAGATTACTTGGCAAACATGCTAGACCTGTCAAATTAAGGAATAAATCAAAATTTTTTTGAAACTAATCTGAGCAATGATTAACAATTTAAAGATATGAAAATATTTGATTTAGCGGGTTAGCTGACAATGCTGCAAACATGTGTACTGTAAAAAATTGCAGTTACTCATGTTAGTAGTGCCTGCCCCTCCTCCCTGCACTTGACTCAATATATTAAACATTTATATTCCCCTTTTCAATGTAATCACCTGGCAGCCAAAGAGGTGAACTCATCTGGTCTTAAAGCAGAGGGTTTTGGTAATCCACCAGCATATCCCCAACTACCTGAAAGCGATTTTTGATCATATGAACTGTTTGGGCCTTAGTTATGTGCAAAAGCTTACATGTTGACAACAGGCCCGATGCAGGGGAGGTGCGAGGGGTGCGGTTTTGTGTGCACTCCCTCAAATTCCACAAATAGTGCAAAGGTCCCTGTTTGGTGTATAAGTTATGGTCAAAAAGTAAAAAAAGACATTTTAGGGGGGTTAGGTCAATTGCTTTCCAAAAAGCTTTCCACTTTTTTGATAGTCCGCACACCCCAAAATCAATCCTGCATACGGCCCTGGTGTGAATCATTTACCATGGAAATCATAATTTTTTATTTTCTGTCTGTAAACAGACAGGAAAACGCAATACTGTGGTCCACAGGGCACCGTGTACAAGCATTTTCTCATAAATCAAAAACGACAACATAGAATCAACTGAAGTTGGAAATTACCTTTTCTCAGGATATCTAACAAAAATGAAGTGCTAGAATCAAGACAACGGACTGAGAAAAAAAACTGTGTGCTGTGTAAAAGCACTAATGGTGCTTTAATAAACCTAGGAGTGCAAATGACTTACCCTAGGTGAGAACCTCCATGTCTTCACATCAGCCTAAATCAAAGGAGTGGGCAATGTAGGATGTACTTAAAATCTGAATGGAGAGGAATTTAACAGTTAAAATATTTACCATTTTGAGTATAAAATAATTGTAGAGTCTGATACAATGTTGTTCCTTGTTTAATTTTCAGGGGAAATACATTTACTTGCTAAACCCAGAGTGTGAAATGTTATTTTTGGCTTGTTTGTGTGGTGAGTACGGTGGTTGGGGTTAGAGCGTATAAGTGCACCTGGCTACAGAGCGCGTAGCTCGTAGCAATGGCGCCTAGTGCAAGGGTCTTAGGGTAGTAGGCATATTTTTGCATTACAGTTTGAGAAGTGGTGAGTTATAATCACCGATAATCTGTATTTATCTTTTATATTTTTAGAATTCCTGTGCTGTAGGAGGGCATGTCATACCACCTGCTACTATCGAAGTGGCAAGTAATTCTCCACCAAGCTTTTATAAAGTCACGCAGTTAAAGGGCCGATATATCAAAGGTTTTGTTGTGTAGGATAAAAAATCATTATGAGGCGAATAGTCCAAACGCTCCGGGTCGAATACATAAAAATTCGGGAATGTTAAATTAACGTCCATAACCATTACTATAGGCCAAAATGGCAATGAGCGTTGTTCCAAAAACACACCATAATGTCAAAACAGTGCAAAGTTACCCCTTATCCCCAAAACGACGTACGATGGGGAAAATGCGATCCTTTTTCCACGTGTTATTAAAGCGATGCGTAGCGCGTATATTCTGCATGTGGTTCCCCCGGGGCAAAAATAATACATCAAACAATGCTGTGACGTAACCACTTCTTAAATTTCCAAAAATTGGCCCGCAAACTCATATAAGAGTCCATTCAAAAATCATACTGTAGAAATTATACTTTAATAATCTATCTTCAGGTATGACCGGTTTTTATGGTTATTTGAGATATGACCGTACTGTGATCTTGCTTATTTGCTGAAAAAAGTAGCAGGCCAATTCCTGCTTCCAGGCCCGAAAAAAAAAAAAATGTGAAAGATGTCTACCCCGATTTTGTTTTTTTTTTGCTCGCTGTAGCAGTATTGGCCGCATGGCGGGGGGGCTGTAGCGTACCAGATCTTCAAAAGCAACACAGTTAAAACAATCAACTTAGATGAAAGATATTTTCCAAATATAAACATGCAACTACTTTCTAAAGTTTATTAATACTACAAAACCCTATCTGCTGACTTTTCCATCAAATACCGCTATCGTTTACATGCCGACTTTTGATTTCTATTCCTGCAATTAAACGGGAAATCCTGAATTTAATGGAATAACATTTCATCTTTTAGTTATTCAATACATTCAACTTGGTCAAAGCTAATTGTCTTGCCACTGCAAATT
>JAMKCH010022555.1:0-20332 GCA_023653785.1 Ophioderma brevispina | reverse complement strand
TTTTTGAAGAGTGCCCTCAATCTCGAAATAGTTTTGGAGATTTTTTGTTGCACAGTTTGCATCAGTAATTGGCTAGTAAACTATACCTTTTAATGGTAGAGCTCAAAAATCTTCTTTGTGTGGCTCTGGAAACGTCCTTCCAATATGAAATAGCCAGGAAAAAATTGCATCATGTACATGTGGTCTACTCTATCCATTAGTTGTTCCCTTTGGTTAAGGCAAATTAAGTTAGAGGTCATTTTTGTGAGGTGCCAATATTTCATGCTGACTGCATAAAATTAGCAATTTTCCAGCCTCTGCCGTTAATTACATCATCGTGATCCCGATTCAATTACACAATTATTTCAAATGTGTATTATACAAGTACGCTTTTTTGCATTGTCGTTCGCAGGTATATTTTACTAGACAATTACGCAACACAACTGTGTAAAAATCTTGGGGGCACTCTTAAAAAAATGTACCATTATTACTTTAAAATGGGGCTATGAATGTTCTACTTGCTGCGTGTATACAATCTGTCCATGGTCTATAATTAACTAGAGAAAGGACAAATCTTCATATGTATGCCAGGGGTGATGGGACAATTCATAATACGTTGAACAAAGTTTTGCTCAACTGTTACAAAAAGTGGTGTGTTCTGGAAAAATGTGTTTTTCCATCCCCCAACATTATTGATAAGTTCATAAGGTGCTCTCAGTTATCCAAGTTAACAGATGCCCGCTGTTATTTGGTCGACCAATCTTAGTTTACAAAGTATTTTATAGGATTACAAGTCATGTTTTTATCTCATATGCTCACAATGGAGGCAAAATGGCATTACTTATAACTCTATCTTGGCGTAAATGTTTATGGCTATATACACTTCTGATCAATGAAGAAAAGCCTAAAAACTGTGCTTCTGTTCATTAGTTATAAGGTTCATTTTGTGACCCTAGCACATAAATTTTTGTTTATGATTCACTAGATTAACCTCAAGAAAAGGTTATTTCCAAAATTTGAGTTGATTCTGATGTTGCCATTTTGATTTTATTGCCACATAGGCCACTTGTGTTGGAATTTATGTCTGTTTTGCTGACAGAAAAACAAAATTAAAATTTATTTCTATAGTAGAATTGAATTTGCATGTAAGAATTAGACACGCATACTATAGTTGGTCAACGGATCAGATGATAATATAAAAAAGCTCATTTCTTTGATTAAATCAAGGGGACAGGCTGTGGATCACGGAATGCCCCTTTAAGATGCTCCTTCTGGAAATGTTGATCCATATCTAGATGCACTTAATTCCAATTTTGTTTGAGATCAGATTTATGTAAATTTTGCATCAGCACAAAATTAGGTAGTTAACTCTTGACCAAACACAAGCGTGTTTTGTCCATTTAATGCAAGTGGTTTAGCTAATGTCTCTGTGGAATTACAACATCTCCAGTTTTTTATGATATACACAGCAAGCTGATAAGTTTGTTGACGTGTTTCACACGTGCCAAGCATTGACAATCAACATGTGATACCATATTAACATTCCGTAGCGGCATACTATTAACGATTCACAAAGTTCTTGCCTGTAAGGTTCACTGAAGGAGGCACATCCAAAGGTGTGTTTCTTAATTGGACCAATTTTTGGTTTAAACCAAAAAAGGATTAACTTGGCTAAAAAAAAAATCGATAGCCGTCCTAACTGTATTTTCTTACTTATACCGATGAAAGTTTCCACCGGTATTTATCCGTGTTTTTGAAGGAAATGTTTGAGAAATTATCCAGTTAACGCCAATAGAAACAAACACCGTTCCGCCAGTGCACATACCCGCGAAAGACCGGAAATTGAACGTGTGATCGCAGCAATTAACCCCCATCCCAACATGCACAGCGATGTTGACGTTAGTAACCAGGGTGTAGCCATGCATTGTGTCATCGCATGCCGCTGATCGGGGATACATTTTTTGCCACGTTTCAACGAATCCCAGGGATGTTTTTTTCACATGTTACATGCCTGAAAATGCACCTCCGCTCCGGTTTTTGTTTGGCACAACAGAGGCAACTAAAAGGTTAATTTCTGTATGGGGAGAGCCAGATTTCAAGCAAATTTTGATGTTAGACTAAGGAAATTCGCTCTTCCCGCCCTTTGATCTTACAGTTTGGGGGAGGTCACATCCACAATACAACGCGATTGACCTATGCAGCTGACCTTCAGCTGGTAAAATCACAGTCCGAGACGGCCAATCGCATTTTCCGGACAACGCTTTGCTCAATAGAAATTCGCATTTTGTTTATTCTAATTATCACCGGAATAATTTTTTATCTGGAAAATACGTCTGTTTCAATAGAAACACGCTACAAGAGGTGTGTGGTGTCTGGTTTCAGGTCATTTCAGGAAAGCTGGGTAATAAAGGAGAGAATTTACTGTTTTTGAACTGTATAAACAAGTAATATAACCCTAATAGTATCAACGGCTACAAAATACTACTGTACTGAGAAGAGAAACTGCACTACAAAGTCCCATGTGATGCAATTGCGTCATCAACCGAACACACATATGGACAAGAGATGCCTGGCCGGGTCAGGCTCATAGACGTGGCGTGCCATAGGTGACCAAGGGAGCAGCATGATGGGAGGTGCTGGATTGAATCCCCATGGAATGTCCGACTCACTATTTTGCTTTTCTCCTTTTATTCCGTCCCTTTCTCCCAGGACTTTGGCTAAAAAACAGTGAGGGGGTTAGAGTTAAAATGTATGACAGAAGGATAAATTGTTGAAACCATAAAGTTGGTTAGTTTGTTCTATGTTTGAGCTGTGCAAACTAAGACCAGTTAAACCTGGAAAAAAAAACCTGATTTCTATACATCAGAATCATTGGACCCAAGGTAAAAAAATAGTTTGGTTGACTTCAGCCAACCTACCCAAATAGAAAATGGGCAATGGGCAAAAAAAGATTTTCACTGTACAAGAGAATACCGACTTTAATCTTTAAAAATTTTAGATTGTTTTGACTGATTTTTGTCTTGCCTGAATTGTTTTTTGGAAGAGACTTTGTAATGACTTGTCTGTCTCTGTGGCTGTAAAAACCTAAATTTTATAAATGTCTTTTTTCAGTCCATCAAGAAATTCAGCATGGACTCAATGCAGTCGGAGATAGGCCAAATTTTGACCCCAGTTCTCCCCATGATTGAAACCTAGCAAGTTATCTTTAGATCCACAAAATGTGTGGTGATAAGACTTGGGGGAAGAGATAGTTTTGCACCCCAATTAGATTTGGGGTACAAATATGCTAATCGAGTATCTGATTTGCATAATTTATTCATTTTTCAGGAAAGCTTTTGAACAAGTTGTCTGGAGATGGGTTAAGGCATATGATGTAGTAACTTGGTCAAAGGAAGGTTGTTAATGAGTTCTCAGTCAATTAAGGGGTTTTGATAGGTTTGTTTCAGTGCATGAACATGCAAGTAAATAGACAGAAATTACAGCACAGTGACCTATAGGACACTTTGGTACAGGCATTTGCCAATGATACCAAAACGCAAGATCAGGATCCAATTTTGGGAATAAGCTTTTCTCGGGGATATCTAGTGATTTTATAATTAAAACAGAATTTGCTGAATCACAAAATGCACCTTTAAAGCAAATACAATGTGCTCTGAAGTAATCTGACAACTAAAACAGAATTTGTGCTGCATTTATTAATCTATATTTTTGGTAATTCAAGCACTGATGAGTAACTTGACTTTTAATCTAGTAAATAAGTAGCCGAAGATCAATATAAGTCGTACTCTTTATTGAACTAGTTCATCTACTTGAGAATTCAAGTAACTGTCAAGACAGGTGCATTTTCCAGGCGTGACATTTATTCGCATCTCATAAGCATCGTCTTGATTGCACAGAAGCGTTGCTAGACTGCTTGGAGTGCTATTTGAAATTGATGACATCCACCTCCTAAGTCTCAGATGGGAGTGTGTGATATTTGAACAAAGTCGTGAAATTTGAAGTTTGTGGCGATGCTTGGTTTCACAAAGTAGGTGCTCTGCAATTCCATTGTCTACTCAATTTGAAATGTAGGTTAAATCATCTGAAATGCATTGCTGTTTGTTAAAGGCCCTTTTGTTGAGGAAAATGGATGAATTTAGTATTCTGCCACCAGTCCTTGAACGTGCATTATTTTTCCATTGAGGCTGCCGAATTCATTGGGTGGTGGCACAATACAAAATTCCTTTCCGCGGAAAATCAATATTCATCAAATTCGCTCGACTTGACAAACGATCCCATAACTTTAACTACTTGATTTACTACAATAAAAAGTGGAAGCATTCTGATAATTTATGTATCAATGATTAACTGCCCTTTCTTACCATGTCAAGCCTTTACAGGAATATTGGTAGAAACAAACATAAAAAATTGATCCGAAAAATTTTAAATGGTTAGTTGTCCTTTCCCAACTGAATGAACTGAATTTTTGGCCCTCACTTGTGCAAATATATAAAGGGAACATAAGAAATTCAGGTGTATTTGGCCCTCAAGTAGGGACTTACCAATTGTTTGGCATTCTCCTGTCCTCAGCTAAAATAATTGACAACTCCTGCTCTGCTGTGTAACTGTCCTTTCATATCATGGGCAACAGTGCTTAACAGGCATAAAACAACTCAGCTATGCCTCATTGTTCTACTGAAAATAATGGCTGTCACCTGCGTGATAAGTCACTATAGATACACGGTGGAGGATAAAAACAATACCTTTATTCACATATTATTGCTTTGGTTTGATTTATAATTTTCTGATGTATTTAAATCTCTGTGGAAAAGGGAAATACAACCTGTATACTCAAACAAGCCCATTTGAAAAAGTGGCACTTATAAACACTCCGGGCTTGCCTGATAATGTCTCTCAGCTACTCTAGTGAATTCACTCTTGGTGAAGAGTGGAAATTTGTGAAGTAAACCTACTCACATGGGAAGAAGATTGATTTATTTATTGGAATATTTTGTACTCCTGTCACATCAACTGTTTATCACGTCCAATGAAATTTAGTGTTATGTAGTATGATGATTAAAGACTTTGCAGGCTTTTTTCTATACACGGGGCTCCTTTACTGCTGTTTGTGTCATGCATGGATTCATGTTATTTAACATGGTGGTCGTGAAAGAGAAAACGTGTTAAGCACATTTGAAAGTAATGGCTAAAGGAGTTAACATGAAGAAACCTAAGCTTAAAAGTTAATGCAATTTGACCATTTAAGGTCAAGTGTCTTGGAAAAAGTTCTTATAAATGGGCAAATTCCTCCTGGGATGTACTTCATCTTCAGAAATTAAATGCTCATTTTTACCAAGAGATAGAACTTGATACCATGGGATTCCTTTACAAGAATGAACATTTTCAAAACTGCTCAGTATATCTTTAAACTTTACAGTGATACTTATTTTCAAAGAAAACTGCTCAGTATCTTTAAACTTAACAGTGATATTTTCCATAGGTGCCACAAAGTTGGAGATGCATTAAAGACACTATCAGTGATTCATCCGAAAGAGTCAAAATATTATAAATTTGCAGGAATAGCTTAAAAGTGAAAAATAGGTCTATATAATACTCATAAGTTATTTTTTCCAAAGGAAAAATTGATACAAAGGAAGAAAACAGCAGTGTCCAAAGATATGAATCTCCATTCAATTACGTGTTGTACTAAGTGTCCGTATGGATAATAATAACTAAAATATCTGATTTTGTCCTTATTAGGTTGCTGTTGATCCTATAACTTGTGGGGTATGTTAGGATACTTAAACTTGTTACGAACATGCAAAAATCTGATTTTTGATGATTTTTTCGATTTTCTGGTTGAGCAAATCACTGATAGTGCCTTTAACCTCGAACCTGACTTGGGTAGCATTAACCCTAGCACAACTAAATCTCACCAAAGCTCACTGTGTTAATTGAGAAAAATGCACTAAGTCCAGGAAGTATAGCTATGACGTCATCAAACCAAGACTCATGTGGGCACGAAATCGCTGGCCAGGCCAGCGACACCGCCGTAGCGTGCTATCCTGGGTCATGGGGCTGGGGCCCGAAGGGCCCTGGGTTCGAATCCCACCTGAATTTGTGACTTTTCTTGTTCCCCTCTTCCCTCACTCCTTCAGTTCCTCCCGGGAGATAGGCTAGAAACCGACGTCAGGGTTAGGGTTATGCTTACCAAAATGCATTAGGTCTGATTCAAATTGCAATTGGATTATTTATGGTTGCCCTGTCACCTTAGAAGTTAAATATCTCTTAAAGGCATTATCAGTGACCCATTTGAAATTTGCAGGAATAGCTTCAAAGTGAAGGATAAGTCTGTAGAATTCTCATAGGTTATTTTTTCCAACTGAAAAATTGATAGAAAACTAAGAAAGCAGTAATATTCAAAGATATAAATCCCCATTCAATTACATGTTGTAGTAAGTGTCCATATGGACAGTTAGGACTGAAATATCAGATTTTGTCCTTATCAGGCTGCTTTTGGACCTATTACTTGCAGGGTATGTTGATTTTTTTATGATTTTTTTTTATATTCTGCTTAAGCAAATCACTGATAGTGCCTTAAAACTCTGTTATGGAGTAGAATAATATAAAATTCAACAATTTGATAGAGTTTGAAAAAATTGCAAGGTTTTTATCAAAGTATAGCTAGCTCATCAGGAGTTGCAAATACCCATGGAATGTTAGTTCCTGCCTTTGATGGAAACATCTTGTAAGTCATTCCTAGGAGTAGGAAAATATGCAAAACTTAACATTCTGATAAGCCTTTTTCTGTTATGGACATCAGCCTCCATATTGCCTATGGCCTGCATGTTTTTATTCACTCAGTCCATCTATTTCTGTTTTGGTCTTCCTCTGCTTCATTTCCAGGTGGTACCATCTCCAGTGTCTTCTGGTCTTACCTCTTCACCATCTAATGCCTTCCTGCTTCACATGGTCTTTTCATTGATTGCAATTTTTTGAAGAGCACCCCCAATTTTCAAAATTTGATATTTTTGTAGAGTTATGTTGGTAATTGTCTAGGAAACCACACCTGCGAACGAGAATGCTAAAAAATGCGTATTTATCATAAAATAAGCCATTTTGTAGTTAGAATTGGGGTGATCCCAGATTGTACCTAACGGCGGAGCTGGAAATGCTAAGTTTATGTCCGTCCATGATGAAATAGTGCCACCTCAAGAAAATGACCTCTAACTTGACTTGCCTGAACCAATAAAACAACTAATGGATGAGCGTATAGACACATACATGGCGTTATTTCCCGGTTATTTCATATGGGAAAGCCATTTCCAGCAGCCGTTGGATTATTATCGGAGGTCTCCGATATTAATTATTCCAATTACAAAATCCCTTCGTATGCGACACATCTTTGAGCTTAACCATTTTCAGGTATACTTTACAAGCCAGTTACCAATGCAACCATGTAAAAATCTCAAAAATATTTGAAAAATTGGGGCGTTCTTCCAAAAAATGTGCTATTATTGCTTTAATGTTTGAAATGAGACTGACTGGCATCGCCAGTAACAGATATTTCTGGATCCATCTATATTGAGGATGTGTGGCTGGAGTTTGAAATCTTGTACATATCGCCTGATTTTATGATTACACAACTGATGTGGCCGTGGTTCTTAGCCTGAGATACTTTGTCTGAAAAACCAATTTTTACATTTCAGACCCCACAAACCAAATAAACCCTTGACGTACTTATTTTTCTTAGAGTGTTTGCCACAATATAAGCCTGCAGCCACTTCCCTGTATGGGCAGGTTGTGTTGGCCACAATGGTCCTTCTGGAGGGGCCAAGTTTGTTGTTCAGTGCAAACAATTTTCCTTTTGCCAGGCAAAAATGTCCTGTTGCAGGCAGGGTCAAGAGTGTGAAACAAGCATGAATATCTTCTTCCGGATTTCAAAAAAAAATTTTGATGGCGATTCGCTCACTATCCCGCCACCCACTTACTATGCCTCTTGTGCATGGGTATACCACATCACAGGCCATTAAAGTCGGGTGCATCAAAGTGGACCCTTGCTCAAACAATTCAAACCAAGAATAGTTTCCTCATCTACAAAATTTTATTTAGATCAAATATGTTTTCACACAACAGTAGGAGATTTCCGCATTTGTGATTGGTGGAGAGCCGTTCAATAAACAATGTTTATGCCCCGGCAGTAATCGATTTCTACTCACTTTTTGGGTAGGCATGTAGAAATATAGGTAGACGTGTGTACAATGAGCTGTTGCTAACGGCTATTATTGTCTCAAAATAAATATTGACGCCCATATACTTGACTATTAATAAAAAAAAATGTATTTTTCGGAATATGTGTTGAATGTACAAACCAAAACTGCTTTCAATTTTTGCATGTTAGTGCACATTCGAATCACCCCTATTTGTATGGAACATCAATCCCATTTGATACCTCGATGTGCTTTTTTCTCAAGTTTGTGAAGAAAGGACGAACGTACATAAAGGAATTACTTTGCATTGATTTTGAGGCTTTAACCAGTACAAATATTCAAAATAATGATTTGTGCACGGGGCCTCGTGCAGGCCGGCGGGGGTCGCTTCGCGACCCCCAGCGCCGTCCCTGCCTTCGGTGTGCCAAAACAAGCGTTTACTCATGAAATTCATGAGTGAACCCCTCAATTATCATTTGGATACAACATTGGGACATTTATTTTGCTGTGTTACACTGGTACAAAGCATCACATATACACCAAACTATTCCCTTGTTAATTGTTTGTTGTAGCAGATTCAACAATTTCAGACCATTTTGAACAAACTCTAAACATTTTTTCAGTCAGTTCACGTTGACCTTTGATCGTTGCCTATAATGCCCATAACCAAAGCCTCATAGTAAGTTGAAACATGTTTTTTCTGATCTTGACTAAAAATCCGATGAAGTATTTTAAAACAACATTTCAGGCGGTGGCGGCCAAGCCTCATTCATATAGCAATTCACCAAAAACGTAAAAAGAAACATGTTCTTAATTTTAACCAATCAGAAAAAAATCAAACAATTTGGGTGCTTTGATGTGGGTCGGTCATGGTTGTTTCGAATGACCTAAATACGACCTCGTCTGTTCTTTAGATACAAAAAAAATCAGCAATGACCCTTACAGTGTATTTGAATTCTTCACCCACAATTTTGGAATAAAAAAAATACTTCCTTGACAACCTATAAAACTCAGAATTTTTTCGTCAAGATTCCGCGTTTACGTGTTAAACCAATGGCGACGTCGACTTGCATTTCTTAGGCCGCCCTCCCTGCAACATTTTTAACAATTCTTTTCGACATCTGTATGAACTTTGACACTCCATACCTCAAAATTGCTCAATGCTGACGCCTGAGCACTAACCAGCTAATTTGGGTGGGTTATTACCTTGTTTATATGCTGTATTTAGCCAATCTGAGACATGGTTAGAAAAGCGTTAAGGTACATACTTTGCAGAAGCTTTCTTTAACGAGTATTGGTTACTCGAGGTTATATCATTCAGGTCATTTAATGAGCCCATCCATACTAGTTAAGTAAACGTGTAAACCAAAGTTTAAAAAATCCGGTTTTGGTCCTCCGGTAACTGGGTGGCCGGATTCCACCTCACTTCACAGCAATCTGCTGTGTGAGGATTTATTGGAGCAAAAGTAAAGTGACCGGATGCCCTTCGTAATGTCCCATGTACTGGATTGCTCCATTGCTCTCCAAGGCGCCTGGGTAGTAGATCTTCTTTTATTTCTACCTGGGTAACCATCTACCTCCATAGAAAGGTGGTAGAGACGCAGGTGGTTACATGATTGTTTAAAAATCAATGTTTTTTTTTTCAAAAAAGAAATCCATTGTTGATTGTACCACATTTGTAACAATTCCTTTGTCCTTTGTTTTTTTTAGCACATGACGTTTTTGAATTGGGGCGTGTCGCCTACAATGCTAATGACCATTCCCACACCATCTTATGATGAAAGATGCGCGGACAGACTGGAGAGGGAAGGTAGTGAAGGTGTGGATAAAGCAACTATCCGGACTCCTGGCATGGGCTGTTTATCAGGTATGGAAACACTTGTCTCAGGAGAGATTGCAAAAATGAATTATGTCTGTGTCGCTACCCTTGTGCAGTGACGTCAGCATTAGATTTGTTGTCGCAAGAGTAAATTGCTCACGCGACTTGAGCGACGGCGCTTTTGCGCGCGCGAACAAAGTGGCTTTGCTTACTCAAGGCGTAAATTTTATGGCATCACTGCCAAGGTAGTGACATGGACTATATTACTTTTGGTCTTCAAATCAAATAGGCTTTTTGTCCAATAAATTCCACCTCCTAAAAAATGCTGCAATTTCTTCTCGCCCAAAAACACAATCTTTCCCCTAATCACTTCATCTTTCAACCCCAAAAATCAACTGTTTCAATAACCAATATTCAGTGTTTTTTCCATCGAGAACTTTTTTACTTCACATTTATTACGAAGGGGCTTTTTGAGTTTTAAGCGGGCCTTTGGGATTCGAGGTGGGAGGTTTAGGAAGAAGGTACGACCAAAGAGGACATGGAAACAGTTGAGGGTAGGAAGGGTGGTTGAGGATTGAGGATGCATTGAATCGGGCGAAGTGGCAGGAGAGAGTAATGACGTTGGCTACAAAGTGTGAGGTGAATCCAGCCACCCCCGTTTTTACGTGGACAAAACCGGATTTAAAACTTTTGATTTACTCTAAACTGCTACTTATTAAAGTGCATTGGTGATTCATCACTTGTTTTAATCTTTTTGGTTTCAACTGGTTGTCCCTGAGACAAGCTTATTCCCAATTCCAAATTTCAGTTTGGTTTCCATTTTGGTTATAACAAATTCTTGTATCACCGGGTCCCACAGGCCCCTGTGTTTTACTGACAGAATAAAAAAATGCAGAGATAATCAAATTTGCCTAATGAACATCAGATTAAGCACGTATGTAATACTAAAGCTTCATATGATACAGAAATCTCAAGGTGAGAGAGAGCGAAGATGAATAGAGAGGGAAAGAGCGAGGAGAGAGAGAAGAGACGAGAGGAGAGAGGAGAGTAGAGAGAGAGGAGAAGAGAGAGACCTTAGGTGAGTCGTGTGGGATTATCCCATGATCACAAAATGCCACTTTAACACAATTCTATACCTCAAATGAATATTCAGTTTGGCAGAGAGAGAGAGAGAGAGCAAAAGAGAGTGGGAGATGAGATAGAGAAGAAAGACACCCATGTGATGTACAAAATACTATAGGTTACTGAGCATTAAAAAGTGGGCAAGGATGAACGCAGGTCGATTCAAAAAAAAATAATGTACTACAAAATATAAGTAGCTATGGTAATATACCATTTTTTATATTTTTCTGGTATATGCCTGTAGGTGAAGAGAAAAGAAACTGCCACAAAGTAATTTAAGATTCATGTGAGTACATGACAACTGTGACGTGGAATGTTCCTCAGCATTACAATGTATTTTGTAATTTGACTTTTTCTCCATATTTCTTACAGGAAGGTCACACATGAAAGAAGCACTGAACTATACTAATATGCTGTTGGAATTAGGTAAGCAAACCCCTGTAAACTTAGGATTCCTTAATGACACAATGCACATAAAGCAAATTGTATATTGAAAGATGAACTAAACTTTATTCCTGTGTGACATTGAATATTGTTCGAAAAACCTTCAAGGAGACAGTGGGATTACCAGTTAATAACAATACTCCCCACACATACTTACGGTACCTGGTGTTGTTTGAACTTTGGCAATGAGTTTAGTGTATAACTGCTTACTTGTATATTTGCACAAAAAAATTCCTGTTAGGACCTGACCATTTGGCTTTGATGTCCTACAGAGGCTATCTATTAAGCTAGTGAGCTTGTTTAGTATGGATGACTAAATAATCAGATATATGTTTGATTTGAAGTCCTTGCCTCAAAATTCAGGAAGGAGAATGATGATGCCTTGCAGGTGTGAGTGACTTACGAGCTTGTCAGTTTAACAATACATAATAAATTTATACCCTCATTCATAACTTTAGCTGCAATGTTCAGGCCTGTGAGAGTTAAGCTTTTTAGCTGATTTCGGCCTTTTGCATTCATGCTTCAAAGTCAAAATTTGTAGCTTTTTCTTTCATTTCACCTGTTTTGACCTTTTTACCTATTTCACCAACATTGCTATGTTTCACAGCCTTTTTTTAAACTCTTTTTTCAAAATCCTCACTCAGGTCCTTCAGTTTAATATTTGTGATTTTAAAATGAAAATATTACTTAGTAGCTCAATTTAGAAATTGAAAACATACATTTAGATTAAATTAAAAATGCAGATTTGTGTATAAGAAGAAACAAGGGTTAGTTGATTACTTGAGGCACATATCAGTGACAAATCAAGTGCAAATAACACTGGGGAGGTTCAATCTCTCCTAGGAAACAGCTTAATTTCCTGTCAGCAACAACAACCAACTTCAACAAAACAGCTCATTTCTAATATCAATGTTGCCATAGCCTTCATTTTACTTTATTAAAAATATTAAAATTTAAAACAGCATAGTGATTGAAAAACCTCCCATGTCGTGGGCATTCAAAATTTATAAAATAGACACTTTTGTATGCCAGCTAGATCTGCGGAATGTCAAAAATTAATATGGCCAGATGAATTATTGAAATTATCACGCTCTATGTTCTGCCTTGCCCCTTTGCCTATCCTTTCTGAATTTTCCATCATCGCACAATTTAAATTCATTATATTCGTGGTTTATTAAAGGTGGTGTTCCGATCGTCCTTGGGACCCCCCTGATTTACCCGGAAGTAGTATCCATTTTGAATATCAGATGAAAGGCCCGTATTTTTCTCATTGTCGTCCTGAATTTGAGCCCTCGAATCCATTTCATTCCAAGAATAAACAAAAAACCGCCGTTTTAGTGGTTAACCACTTTTAATAGCCAGTATTGAATAGGGCGTTGCAACATGAATTATTGCATCTACCATCAAACCGCAATTTGTTTCCCACGGTCCTTGATGGGGTGGTATGTGCAGTGCGCAAGGCTCTCATATCAGTAATAACCCAATACACATAAATCGGAACAACCCCTTTAAACCACCCTTACCATCCATGACCATATCTTGAAGATTGTTAAATAAATTTATAGCTAGTATATTGGTCCATATCTGGAGTGTTAATTGAGAGACCTGAACATATTGGTTATGACCCACTAGTTAGGAGGGGTATAAAAAGTGTCTTTATGATTTTATATTGTAACATTGGTGGGTGTGTATGTGAAATGAATGTAAATACCAAATTGGAATTGAGTTAAATTTTATGAAAGAAAGATCTACTAGTTTGATTTGGTTGAGTGGCAATCAATGCCAGGTAGAGTGCAGGGTGTACGGTGTTTTGGTGAAGATTGCAAAGGTTAATCTGGCTACTATAAAGTGAAGTTTTAGGTGTGTGTTAGAATGAAGGCAGTCTCTATTGGGCCATAATTGAATCACTAGGTCGTAATAGAATCATTTCTACCGTTAAATGGGTACAGGTACACTGTAAAGTAGGACGCAATTCAAAAGGTTGGAATTTCAATGCCGACTGATAATCTTTCATTTGAGGTGAATACTATCCAACTAAGTCCTAATTGTAGTCCGATTTTTTTAGTGTAGAAGAAAGTCGCTTGTTATATCGATTTACCAAGGTGACGCCTGACTCCAGGCCGGACTTCCGGCATACACCAAGCAAACAAGGTAATTCATTTTTCGTGAATGCCGAATTTGAAATTAGTATAAATGTAAACAAACTACAACACAAATAATTTATGAACTAAGTACTAGTTGCATTGAAGAACAAGTCAATCAATAACGCGTCAAACAACTTTTGCCTAGCTGTAAACAGTGAAACTCCATAGTGTATGAATTGCATGTTGTCTTGAGTTAACCTTGAATATGATTTGTTGAAAGGACATGACCAGTTCTGGCAAAGTGTGCAGGGAGTGATATGCAATATTGAAATCTGCATTTAAAAGATGCCATCACACCCACATAAATGTAGTTGTGTATGTGAAGATTTAAACGTGTAGTCATATCTTGGGATTTTAGGAGAAACTGGTAACAACATGCAAGTCAGTTCCCGTGTGCATTGTGCAAGAATAAAATGCGATTTATCGTGAGAAGATTAATGCAAAAATAAATTGTTCTGAGGCAAGTAATATTTTCCTTTGTTGAATCTGGTACAAAAAAGAATGGACTTTCAACCAAAAAGTGTAATACACGCTGCGGCCAACAACGCATTGTGTGCATCACGCTTCTGGAATCACTGCAGGGTGTTAAAGGGGGTTGACGTGATAGTGATCTACTCGATAAAATTGTCCAGAATTCACATATAGGCCTAGGGTATTTACAACAGTGTTGATTAAGAAGCGAAATAAAAAAATGGGGGGGTCACCGACTTGTTTTTGAGCTATATAGCCAAACAAAAAAGGGGATGTTGTCACTTTTTTAAACCGGCAAAAACGTGTCTATGGGAAAAGTCAAAATGTGACATTGAATAGCCTACAAAATAAAAACTTCTCATAAAATTTTGTAATTTTAAATAGTTGAGGTACGATGGCGTTCTTCAAAATTTTGAAATAAAAAATGACGGTCACCGACTTACTTTTTCCAGTACACGCCGAAAACCACTGAAATTGAACACTTTTTTCAGATTGGGCGGCAAGGAAAAATCCGCCGCCACCTTCGGCATGCAGCAAGCAGGAACGCAGGCCTAGAGATGCGCGATTTTAATCAACGCAAACAAACGCACAATTATCCGCGGTATCGCGCATGATACCTTCGCAGCTAAAAACTAAAATTTTTCCATTTGTCCATGCACTGGGCTCTGAACAGAATGTTGAGGGTGTATTAAAGCAGCTTGAATGTTACAACAAATCACAAGTCAAAACACCTTAAGTGCAAGCAGCTGTGGCTCCTCACCATTTCAACATGATCATGTAGTTAGAAATAGGGCAGGGGGTCTCAATATATTCAGCTGTGAAGGCTTAGGAATACCAAAAATATTTGAAAGTTCCCTACTTGAGGGCGCCAAAACATCTGAATTTCTTATGTTTCCCTTTATTATTTAGAGAAGTCGATGGGCCAAAATCATGGTTGGCGGGTGGATTTCGCCGTGGGCTGTCTATTTAGAACCCCTGAAATAGGGGAACTACTGAATAGATATGTCCTATTTCTGGACTATAATGAGAGAGACGCATGCACAAAGACCATACGCACAATGCATGTGTGTGTGTGAGTGGGGAATGTGCGAATGCCCGCTGGGCATCCACAACCCACTCTCTATGATCAACCTGATTAAAATTTTGAATTCTCAATATGTGAGGTCCGACTGTGTTTCTTCAAAATTTTGAAATAAAAAAATGACGGTCACCAACATACTTTTTCCTATTACACGCGGAAAACCACTGAAATTGGACACTTTTTTCAAGATTGGGCGGCAAGAAAAGTCCGCGCCACATTCGGTAATTGCAGCAAAGCAGGAACGCGGGCATAGAGATCGCAATTTTAATCAATGCGAAAAATTGACACAGTTATCCGCGGTTATTGCCGGCATGATATTCGCAGCTCAAAACTAAAAATTCTTCATTTGTCAATGACTGGGCTCTGAACAGAATGCTGAAGGTGTAAGCAGCTATGCATGTTAAAACAACTCACACGTCAAAACCCTTAAGAGGACAGCAGCTGTGGCTCCTCACCATCAACATGATCATGTAGTTAGAAATAGGGGGCAGGGGTTCTAAATATTTCAACTGAAGGTTAGGGAATACCAAAACATATTTGAAGTTCCCTATTGAGCGGCCAAATACATCTGAATTCTTATGGTTCCATTTTAATTTAGAGCAAGTCGAGGCCAAAAATCATGGTTGGCGGCTGGATTTGGCCGTGGGCTGTCTATTGAGAACAATGGAAATATGGGGAACTACTGAACAGATATGTCTTTTCTGGGATTATAATGAGAGAGACACAGCACACAGCACCATACGCACAATGCATGTGTGTTGAGGTTTGCATGGCATGACACGCTGCATCCACACCCACTCTCTTTTATTATCAAGTGATTGAATTTTCATCATTACTCCATAAGCACTTCCAGAAGAAATATCACATTTCCTATATAATATGAGTAGGATCAATCACTATTTATGCTGGTGAGAGGGAAAATGGAGAATTTATCAGATTGTATGAATTAAAAAATCCTGTTCCTTCTTGCTTTGTCAAAATTACTCTACATTTGAAATTGGTGCCCATATTTCTTGAAATAATTTTTTTTCCTTGACATTTTTTTTTTTTTTTTGTTGAGGTCTTTGCTGATCACATGAAACTCCTTTGAGTAGCATTATTCCCAAACTGGTGCATTGTGGGATTGACTCAATACACCCTATGGAATTTCCTTCCTCCCCCACATAGTATGATTTAGTTCTTTGAAAACAAAGAAATTCCTTGCTAATCATATAGTACTTTTCCACCATCCAACAGAACCAACCAGCACAAAAGCCCTGAAAACAAGGCTTTTTTTGATTATACCACCACGTGCCAAAAAAACCACCGGAAGTTGCGAGGAGAATTACGGTACTTAATGAGGATAAGGAATAGGAATGAAGAGCTTCAAGATGAAGACAACGAAGAAATCTTGGATGCGGAACAATTCCGATGAGCCGCGGAAGACTTTCAGCCAACGCGTCCAAATACTGATTTTCTTCCAGAGAGAAAAGCATATGAAGCCCTTTGTCGTGGTGATAATGATACTGTCAAGGTTGGTGATATGCCTGTTAAAAAAGAATGAAAGCAATTCTATCATAGAAAACAAATGAATGTATGCGCACCACCCTGTAAGATAGGCCGAAAAATTTTAAATGTCAGGATATGCAAATTGACTGTAATATGGACCTCCAGAACAAATTTTAAACCTGAGGGGGGATACTCAACCCAAATGACAATACGGGGATGTGCCGCCACATGGTATCATTTTCAGGCTCTGGTATATCCTGAACCCTTTTTTCATTCCAAATTTTGGTTTAGGCGTAGGTTGTTTGTTCAACATTTTTGTCAACTTTGTTGGAAAATTAATCATTTTTTTCAAATGGAACCAAAATTTTTTTTGTGGAAAATTGGTAATTTGGTTGTTAAAATTTAGCTTAAATTTACATCTCTGGTAGGCCTATGGGAAATTCCTTTTTCGGCAAAAATTGGTATCCTATGTGGTCTTACTTCCAGACTCTCGGAAGTACGTCCTACCATACCAACTTGAGGTCTCATGGTGACCAAAACATGGCTCATAGATTCAGCATGGAAACCTCCATGGTTAAACAGATCATAGGTCCTACCCAGGTCCAAATGAGAGATCGCAACCACTTGTGATCCACAGATAACCTAACTTAATTTTATGGGCAACTCTTTTTTTGGGGGGGGGTTTAGCCAAATATTCCTAAGGAGCACCCTAGTTTTTCTTACCATTTTTAACCTGCGGATTCCTTAAATCATTTTCGATAAGTCACTATCCCCATTTCTTCTTTCTTTCCTGCGTGTGGGTAATCAACCTAAGCACTAACGGCAAGCCAGAGCTTCCCTTCTATCACCTGCCCAAGAGAGGTTATCTTTGAACCGTCCTTACCTCAGAATGTACCGTGATATCTTGACAGATAACGAATGAGCATTGTCAAAGGCCCTGCTGCACCACTGTAAGTATAACATTCAGAGTTGTTATGCCAATAGTTAGCCTCGTGGTAATTCTGAAAGGGAGTCCTAACTTTAGTCCTGGGTTTAAACGCAGGGTTAGTCCTACAAGAGTGGACCTTTTTCCTTGAAAAACTTTCAAATTTAATGTAACAGTGAGAAAAATTCTCATGGTGGGTTGTTACAGCCCATCCATGAGGAAATTATCTAACCATTATAACACATTTTTAGAGTATGTTTAGAGAGAAAAAGGTCCTCATGTAGCCTAACCCTGTTTAAACCCAGTCCTGTCTAAATTAAACTCCCTTTCAAATACCAGCCATAAAATGTCTTGCAATTGAAATAAGGTGGAAAGTTTTTAGAATGATCATTGCGCTACCTCAGTGTTATATACACTAGGATATGTATGCTATTATGTACGCTCATTGAGAGTGCACAGCGTGAATAACGCGTTAAAGAACTTTTCCAGCAATCATATTTTGAGGATGTCACTGAATTTTGGGGTGAAGTCACTTTGAATTAAAAAATAGCCCAGCAAGTAGGTATTTTCAAAGCGTGTTTTACCTATCATAGCCAGTCCTCCCCCAACTGTAGAAGGCTGAATCAAACTTCTAAAATTGTCCCTGAATTCAACTATGATCTTTTCATAGTTTAATTAATTTTCGCTATTATGTGATAGCATTAACCAAAATGGTGTGTAATTTCGGGAGATTCCTTAGGCTCTGGTGGCTCTCTATTTTTTTGTAACCACACTTGCCAAAACAAGTAAAAGTGCCCACTTAAAAAAGTGCCCACTTCTTGGCTGCATTAAAAAAACAAATCAGTCCCCTGTCCAATGTTAGTTATATTCTCTAGACAGACATTACTAACCAGTAAACCACTTCATCTTTTTTTTAAAAGAATTTGTTTAAAAAAAATTAGTGCCATATTTTTTGAAATGGGGAGTAATACACAGAATGGTGGATTTGTTGCACATCTTAACCTTTCCTTTCCTTCCATTCCTTTTAATTACCCAGACAATTATATTCATCTACAATGGTTACTTGGACCTATTTGATTATCCCGTGGCTTTGATGATATAACTTAATTATGACAAAAATCTAATAAAATATTTAATATTTTAAAGTTCACACTAGAATCATAACAACACTCAATTATACTGTTTGCACTGTATTTTACCATGCCTGATGGACCAATCTAATACATTTCCAAGTTCATTCAACTCATGGTTAAAGCTTCAATGACATTGCTTTAAACATACTTATAATAACCACAAACAATGGTTCATTTCATAGTATGTATTGGTATCAACGTAAAATCTGCATGAAGCAGTAGATGAGAAACCGTATATTTGAATAAAAATTGGGCATAATACATGTTGTTTTTGAACAAGCTTTCAAAGTAAATTCCCACAAATGAAAGTATTAATCGCGCTGGCAGCGTGACACCAGAGTGACGTCGAGTAAAAAATACGCGATACGCGTCATAATCGTCATCGTGGAACGGACGGTGCGCGTAGCCCTGTTTTCTTGCATACGTACACAGTTTGACTTCTCGTGATCTGCGTCGTACGTGTTGTATCATATGGCAATAATTTTTCTTGATTTGATGCCTTCAAATTACGATAATAATTCGCTGTATTTTAATACGGGCACCAAGGGCGACCTTGACCGCAAGGAGAATCAGAACAAAATAGCTTTATTCAAGTTAACCAGCAAAGAAACCACAAGGAGAGATATCTGGCGTGTGCGGTGGTTCGCCCACTACCCACGTGTGAGCTTTGTTTACAACTTGTTACTACTTCTGACGTCAATAAAAACGGGGTCAATCCAACTCCAGAGCACTCTTGACGCTTTCGCGAAAACAGGAGAAGGCCCTTCAGTTTGGGTAAATTTATCCTTGAAATTTAACACGTTCCCGATGTTTCACTTTTTAAAATCTGTGTTGCGATATGTTCAGGATACTGTTGAGGTACGCAATTTAAGAAATTAAGAAATGTCTACTCAGATCTACTCAGCCCTGTCCATGGACCTTTAAATAATCTATTGTGTGGGTTATTTTGCTGCAGTTTTTTTTTGGAGAAAATACATTTGTGGGTTAGGTTCAACGAGAAGTGTCCTCCTGTTTGTAATCAGGATGCTTTTTCTTAAGAGTACCATATCTCCACTTTGTCATTGATTATTCCTCATGCTTCAGTAATTCTCCTTCTGCAAACATTCGGTTTTAAACTAGAGTTTGGGTTAATAAATAATATGAAAGTTGAAACTTGAATGGTATTTTAAGTCTGCTTGTTATTATTACCAAGGGATGGGCTTGGGTACCATATGCAGATGGAGATTTGAATTGATCCCACGTAGGAACTCTTTCAGATGCTTTCCATCCCACACTTGTGGAACACCTCAGCTATATGCATGTTTTTTAACCTTCCCTGCTAAGTAACTTTAACCAAAAGTCAGTGAGTTGAAATTCAGCTGTGCAAAATAACTTGCCAATCCTTTAATTTATGCCAATGTATTGTAGCCTCATGACATTTTGCGCCAATTGTAGTACCGTTGGTGTGCACACAGTATTGTTCAACTAACTGATTTTTTTAAAGGGAAAAATAAGGATTTTGAGTTGTTTTCCCCAAGAAAATCTGTTCTAATGACAT
>JAMKCH010022554.1:0-20826 GCA_023653785.1 Ophioderma brevispina | reverse complement strand
TCCAGACTTTTTAGGGTAAATTTGCAGAATTTCTGTCAATTAACGGAACGTTGACAATAATTTTACAGAAATTTGTCTCATATTATGGAAAAAAATGTGTATTTTAACAGAATTTTCCGTCATTTAAAATTACGGAACGAAAAAAAAAGTCTGGAAATTTTGCTGCCGGAAAATGTCCGTAAATTTCCGTAAATTAACATTTTTTTATGTTTTTTTTTTATTTTTATTGTTTCTAAAACAGATTTTCCGTAAATTTACGGAAAATCTGTTTTCTTAATTCACGGAAATTTTTAACAGTGTGTCTTAAATGCTTACTTACCGAAGTAGGGGGGGAAAAGGGTCAATCGCCATTGAATGCAATGGATGTTGGCCTTTGGTGCCCCCTACATTGGGAACTAAGCATTTAAGACAGTCAAAACTATTCCTTATTTTAATCCTATGAGCTCCATCAATAATTGGCACCATTTGTTATCCAAATCGGAGTAATTTTAAAATTTGACCCCTGTACAACTGAAAATTACCGTTTTTATTGATTTTTGCTGTTTTTAGCCTATAACTCCAAAACTTTCGGCCGCAGATAGTACAAACTATACCTTTTTGGAATCCTTATGATTAAACTATTAACTTGGTATACTTTTCAACATGATTGGATCAATTTCCAAATTTGACCTTTGTTATTGACCTTTGACTCCCGAAAAACCAATTTCCCCATCCCCTCCGATAACTCACCATTTTTTGGTAAATGTTGGCACCTTTACCAACCAAAATCAGTTGAAATCAGCTTCTTTAAACTTTTTTCACAGATTTGCTAAGAATATGTTTACTTTTGAGTTACTAATAGTGGAGTCATCATGTGGAGCAGTCTTAATTGTGATATAGGAAATTCACCTAATATTCAGTGTTTAAGCAATGGTTCTAGTCATGAATGTGTGGAATTAATTTTGATACTTTAGTTTTGTATAGTTTTATAAATCTGTAATTATATATGTAATTTATGATATTAATGTGTGGTATTTTGTTTTTGTTGCCAGTAATTATGCATTTTATACATATGATAAATTTATTTCAAGCTTCCAACATAGTCAATTATATGTGTTGATGTATGCGAATAATTTAATGCGCATAAATTTTGCAAATATTGTTATGCGAATAATTTAATGCGCATAAAGTTTTGCAAATATTGTTATGCGCATGTCAAAATGTGCTAAAATGCGAATAAAGTTACGCGGTGAATGCACTTCGAACAAAACAATGCAGTAAAACAGAGCGATTTTTTACCGCATTTAATGCAAGAAATGCGTTCCATAATATAGCGGATCAAAAACGAAGACCGAACATCATTACAAATTCTTTGCTCTCTTCTTATTGATTACTTCCAGAGAGACACCTGCGATTTTCCAATGTTGCGAACGAGGCTGAGATAATAACATATGTTTTCAGATAAATACATTTGTGGCATACTGCTCGAAATATAAACAATAACAATCGCTGATTTGACCAATAATTATGAATAAGATTTCAATGTTACTCCTTTTTTTGATAACGATAACATTAATGACTTAATACATGTTGATTTGAACAAGGCTTGGTGGCCAGGTTGGCGGCCCTATACCTCAACATTGTCTATGGGCCAAGACTCTTTCAATATAGCAACTCAACAAAACGAAACCAAACATCACTTTGACTAAAACATCAATTGACTTTGACAGATGTACTCTGCAGCTCCTCGACAGTAGAGGTCAAACGCAGAGGTTAGTGAGTGCGCTAGACGTTAGTTATGCTGGAGGGTTGGTTTCTTAGATACTTGGTTGTTTCTTCTTTAAAATGCCTTCAGTTGTTGTGATATTGACGAAGGGTTTCAGGTAGACAGTTCCATTCGTGTTTATTGTGCGCGAGTTCACATTGGTGTGTTAACACCAAGTGGGTCTATGTCTTCTCCTTCTTTGAAGTTCTTCTGTCTCTACTTCCTATTTTATACTCTCAAACTTTCTCATGTTCGTCTACTTTTATTTAATCTCGGTTTTCGGTCTTATCTTCCGTCTTCGCTTTAGACAGACCCTATAGCGGATCAAAAAAATAAGATCGGTTCTGAGCATGTGTTTAAGAAATATGATTTGAATAAGCCCTTTCCGAGTTCAGAAATCGCATACGCAGTCGGGTCGGGTGGTCAAGTGGAATTGGCTTCCGGTTCAGGATGAGTATCAGAAAGTGCATTGAGCCAGGTCAGAACAGACCACAGGTGTAGAAGTAATTAGAGTCCGGCGTACTCATAGTCCGGGAACAATGGTGAACAATAGGGCAATCGATTCAGTTGACTCTTTACGCAACATTAGTTTCACGCTTTATTCCGTTATCGTCTATGGAGCCCCGGACTGTGGCTCCCGCCGGACTATATCTGCTTTCACACCGGCGACCTGTGTAGCGAATAACTCGTATTTGAGCAAAGATACAACCGGAAACTATACCAGCATTTCTATAATTCCCGGCGCAAGCTTGCAAGTGGTTCTTCACCATGACAGTGACATAGCAGCTGTGTATTTGCAGACAATCATCTACATGTGAATGGGACGTCATTGAAGTTATAGAGTGATCGTCGCCCACCGAAGTGGATTGTACTTTACCAGCCAAAAAGTCGAACATGCATAGTAAGAATTTTATTTCATAATACGTTCGTTGTAAACTGATAGATCCCGACTGCGCATGCGTCTTCATTACGACTGCATGCCAAGAGCGGCGGAATTAGAGGACAAGATGGATAAAATGGAGCGAAAATGCTGCTCATCTTTCGCTAGCTCCCAGGAAGTGAATTGAAAATTCATTATTTTTACCAAAAATTGGTATCGGACTAGCACGCAGTATACATGGAAAGAAAGGGGACAAGGGGGAACAATCTCCCCGTACCCAGAAACCCGAAAAATCGGCGCAAAAAGATGTAACAAAGCCGAAAGAAAAATTGAACGATTCACACGTGCAGCGTGTACAGGGAAAGGAGTCGAATTCGACGGACATGACTGGTTTGCATACGAGTGCAACTCGTAATACCTTGCCAGCAGTAGCGGCCAGTGCAACACGGGTTTAAAACACCCACAACGGCTTCGCGGCCGCCGAAGGATATTGCGAATACTCGACCTGGTACTTCGGCGGAATTAGAGGACAAGATGGATAAAATGGAGCGAATGCTGCTTACTCAAACTAAACAACAGACACAATTCCAGCGTATGGTCATGGATGCAATGGCTGGTATGCACATACAACAAGACTATGAGGGCAGTCGTGATAGTTGTGGAAGTGAAGAGGACTTCAATTCCTGGTACATTTCTCAGGATGATGAGGCATCTATTGTAGCGGCTGAAGCCGATAATGCCTCAGTACTTGGTACCACTGTCGTCGACAGTGATGGTTCAAAGGCACAATTGGCTGTTGAGAGCCAAAGTAGTGAGACTGATATGGACCAGCCAAAAGGATTTGCGACACGTTACTGTCAACCAGTGGACTCTGGCCCACCGCTAGATGAGGTTACAGCAGATAGTTTGAAATTTCTACTCACTCAAAGCTGGATGACAAGACTGTCATAGAGGCCTGTGAAAAATATCCGTGCCCATCAAATGCCAAACTTGTGGTGCCAAAAATAAACCCAGTCATATGGGAGAGTATCTCGTCAAAGGCACGCTCAGCAGATCTGAAACTGCAGAGAATCCAACGACCCTTGATAAAAGGGATCACCGCACTGACAAAAACCAATGCCAACATTGAGATGTGGGTAATCAGGATACTTACGCACTCCTAGCAAATGCTAACTATGAGTGGTTATGCTTGCGTAAAGAACTGCTCAAGCCAGGGGAAATCAACAGAGTACGCTCCTTATGTAAGCCATCAGTTGTCCCAACTGAGTTCGTTTGGGGGACATCGCAAGGCGGTGAAAGAACTTGACGACCAGTTTAAGGGTCATCTGTGTGTAGGAAGTTCGCAAGATATGTTCCATACCCACAACGCGGTAGTACGTCAGAGATACGACAACCGCCAAGTGAGCCCTTTTTAGGGGTAACAAGGACGCGGAGTTTTCCGCCGCAAGAACTATGTGAACCGACAAACAGCCCACGCCCCTGACAAGTTCGCACAAAAAAAAAAGAGTGCAAGCCCATGAACCGTCAGAACTACAGCAAGGACAAGCCAGAGAGTAGATACCTCTGCAGCCGTACAGCCTACCTCCAGAGGAGGGGTGAGTGTATTTCCTCCACCCATTCTTAGTATTGATGAAATAGATAAAAATAGTGACTGGAAGTAGACTGAAATCATATGTCATGTTTGGAAAATTATACATCTGATCAGTTTATCTTGCCGTACGGTATCAGGATACGAAATGAATTTACTGATGAGCGCATGCAACCTTATCTGCATGGCCAGACTTACAAACTAGTGTTTGTGAAACAGAAGCTGTAGGGACAGAAATCAAAAAATTAAAATCAAAGGGGTGATCACAACAACCTTTTTAACCCTTTTTTTTTTTAATGAACCACAGCAATATGTGTCGAATGTTTTTACAAGACCGAAAGATGGGGATACCGCATGATTCTTGATCTTCCCAGGTTAAGAATATGTTGAGAAAAAACATTTAAAATGGCAACATTCCTAACGTTTTAACATTAATAAGCCTGGTGAACTTATGGCTTCCGTAGACCTAAAGGATGCATACTATGTGAAACTACAACAGCCACGCCCACTGACGATAAAACATCTACTCAACAAGAATCAGTGTATCTTGCCATGATTGTGATCACAATGTACTTGCCTATCAGTTTAGTAACTACTTTGATCAGAAAGTTAAAATATTCGTCACAATATTGATGCGCTTGGTGCCGGTCACATGCATTGTAAACAATGATGGTTCTTTATACATGTCATAATCACCCTGTGACAAATTTCCAGGATGAGCGTTGATCTTCATTAGCAAGTGTACTACTAAGTCTGTGCATTTGGCATCCACTACCCACATGTTAGTTAAGAACATCTGCCTATTATAATACCTGTCCTTTACCAAGGATTGTTAATGCTTTTTTTTTTTTTTTTTTTTGTGTCCCTTGAAATCTGGTTGCTTCCCTAGTGAACTGCGGAAAGCAGTTTTTATAACCCCTATTTCAAAAAACCGTCATTGGACAAAATGCCGCACTCTCTAATATAGACCAGTGTCTAATTTTGCCCTTTGTGGCAAATTAATGAGAAAGTAGTTGCTAAACAGGTAACTGACATGTGTATGCAAATAACTTATCTGAACCATGCCAATCTGCCTTACTTAGGCTGATCATTCTACGTGAAAAAAGCCTTTGGGATGTTCATGATTGATGTTTGAGAGGTATGGATGATGGAAAAGCTGTTTTTATTGTCATGGTAGATCTAACCGCTGCATTTGATACTGCTGATCACAAAATCTATTGCAGCGGTTAGGCTAACAATTTTGGCAATTAAAGAATCTGCCTAGATTGGTTTCAGTCCATCTGCGACCAAAGACATGTAATGTTTAGTTAGGGGGCTTCTCGTGTCCGTTTCCATCTGAATGTGTGCCCCTCAGGCTCCGTCCTTGGCACCATTCTTTTTACTTATTACACTAGCTGCATTGGTCAAATTATTTGCAAACATGTCAAAGTATCATTTATATGTGAGGATGTCAGGTTACTCAGTAAGTTGATCCTACACGGCCTGGCGATGCGCTCTGATGTTGATTTAGGCTCTCTCGTGCATCTGAAGAGTTGCAGTCTTGGTGTGACAATAATAACGTAAGTTGACATTCCAAGACTGAGCTCTTTTTTGCCTGTTCCCAATTCCATTACTCAACCCTTCAGCATCTCATGTTCATGCTGGCGGCCTTGCAATCAATAATTCCTCCTCCATTAAAAAAAAAAAAAAAAAAAATCTTGGGTGGTTTTTGACGTGGCCTGAGTAGACTGATCACATTACTTCTCTTTCGCGCTCTTAAACTGGAAATTTGTAATTTAAGTGCATCAGGGGTTCTACCTTTAATGCGTGTAATAATGCTGTTCGGGCCCTTGTCCTGTCCGAAATGGACTAGTGCTTTCCATCTTAATGGTGTCTACAAGAAAGACCTTGCACGACTCCAGAAATTGACAGAAGAGTAGCCAGGCTTTTTCAAAGAAGCCTAAGGGGGGGCACCGCACGCACACTTCCCCTGCTTCTGGAAATTACACTGATCTCGTCGGCCGAAGAAAATTTCGTACGCTGTGCATACATATAAGGTTCTGCAATCTGCCAACCCCAGTACCTATATTCCTGTTGAGTCATAGACATTCCTCATATTCTCTCCGTTCCATAGCGCCGGTAGTGTCTCGCGGTCACACGGTCGCGTAAGGAGTTTTGGAGACGGCTTTTTCCATCATGGCCTCGTCTCGTGGAATCCGTGCCCCATGCCATCAAGAGAGTAATAATCATGTCTTTCAAAAAAGCTTCTTAAAACACACCTTTTCGCAACATATAGCTTGCCTGTTTTCTCCTTCCTTCTTTGCGCACTAGTATCCTTTGGCAAGTAAGCGCTTTATAAGTTCTTGTATTATTATGATTATTACTCCACGGTGCAATCTCTGAAAAAGATCCAAGTTTCTTAAATTTTGGAAAGGTCAAGGTACATAGTACATTGCTTTGCCGAATGGCCTAAGTAGTGGGCCGAGATTGTTCACGAACTTTGGAAACCTCCCCTAGCCACCTGAGAAGTAAAGGTCATAGGCTCAGGATTACATCGGACGAAATCCTGTGTTTAAATTCACAGCAGATATGGTGGCAAAAGCAACAGATCAGAACTTGCTTAAAATTTTCCAGGAATTGGATTTATAATCCATCCTACCAATCACATTTTGAGCCAAGCAAATATAACTTTCTAGGTTTGAATTAATACAGTCTATGAAGTTTCCTTACCTGATGCAAAACAGCAAGACCTTTTTCAGGCGTGTTTTGTCTAGTACAGTTCATCCTCACCATTTATTAGAGATGTAGTCACTTCTGATTGGCCAAATTATTCTGCCTGCCAGCAATGGAATTTGGTAAATTACATTATTGAGCCCTTGAAAAGGACAAAATTATGGCTCTGAAATTAAATAAAGGCCATTATGGATCGAAAAAGACAGATTTATGGCAGCATTCTATCGCATATGACCAGACCTTTTTCAGGCTTGTTTGATCTGTACAGTCATCTCACCATCTTAGAGATGTATCAATTGATTGGCAAAAAGATTTCTGCCCTGCCAGCAATGGAATTTGGTAAATTACATTCTAGAGCCCTTGAAAAGGACAAAATTAGGCTCTGAATTAAATAAAGGCCCTTATGACCGACCAAAAAAATAGGACTGGAAGTAGACTGAAATCAATAGTCAAGTTTGGGATAAATTATAATCGGATCAGTTTATCTTGCTAACTGTATCAGGATACGAAATGAATTTACTGTGAGCCGCATGCCAACCCCTTATCTGCATGGCCTAGACTTTACAAACTTAGTGTTTGTGAAACAGAAGCTGTAGACCAAGAAAATCAAAAAATTAAAATCAAAAGGTGCATACTACACTCTACTTAATGAACCACAGCAATATGTGTCGAATGTTTTTACAAGACCGAAAGAAGCTGGGATGACCGCATGATTCATTGATCTTTCCCGTTTAACCGATACATTTGAGAAAAAACATTTTTAAAAATGGCAACATTTCCTAAACGTTTTAACATTAATATCGCCTGGTGACTATATGGCTTCCGTAGACAAAGGATGAAGACATGGGACCACAACAGCCACGCCCACTGACGATAAACACTTACTCAACAAGAATCAGTGTATCTTGCCAGATTGTGATTCACCTAATGTACTTGATAATCAGTTTAGTAACTACTTTGATCAGAAAGTTAAAACTATCGTCACAATATGATGCGCTTGGTGCGGGTCAACCAGGCATGTAAAACAATGATGGGTCTAATTACCATGTTCATTAATCACCTTTGGCAAAATTTCCAGGATGAGCTGTTTGATCTCATTAGCAAGTCTCCTACTAAGTCTTGCATTTTGGATCCACTACCCACATGGTTAGTTAAAACATCTGCATATTATCATTTACCTGTCATTACCAGGATGGTAATGCTTCCTTGAATCTGGGGCTTCCCATAGTGAACTGCGGAAAGAGTTATAACCCCCTATTATCAAAAACCGTCATTGGACAAGCAGGCACGCTCTCTAATTATGACCAGTGTCTAATTTGACCTTTGTGGCAAATTAATGAGAAAGTAGTTTGACGAAACAGGCTACCTGACTATGTGTATGCAAAAACTTATCTGAAACATACCAATCTGCTTATCGTGGGCTGAAATCATTCAACTGAAACAGCTCTTTGGATGTTCATGATTATGTATGAGAGGTATGGCTGATGGTAAAGCGTTTTTATTGTCATGTTAGATTTAACCGCCTGCATCTGATACTGTGATCCAAATTCTCTGCAGCGGTAGCTAACAAAATTGAATTAAGGAAAATCTGCTCTAGATTGGTTTCAGTCCTGATCTGGACAAAGACATGTAAGTTTAGTTAAGGGGGCTTCTTCTGTGTCCGTCCATCTGAAGTGGTGCCCCTCAGGCCCGCCACCGTACTTGGCCCCCTTCTTTTTTACTATTACACTAGCTGCATTGGTCAAATTATTTGCAAATGGATTAAGTATCAAGTTATATGCTGATGATGTTCAGTTACTCCGTAAGTTGATCCTAAGGCCTGGCGATGATGCCTGCTGTGGTTTAGGATATCTAAGTGGAATCGAGAGTTGCAGTCTTGGTTGTGCAATATAACATTAAGTTGAACAATTCCAAGACCGAGCTCTTTCTTGCCTGTGCCAATTCCATTACTCAGCCCTTCAGGATATCACTCTTCATGTTGGCGGCCTTGCAATCAGTGTTTCCTCCTCCAGTAAAAATCTGGTGGGGTTTTTGACAGTGGGCCGAGTATGACTGATCACATTACTTCTCTTCGCGCTCCTTAAATGGCAATTTGTAATTAAGTGCATCAGGAGTTTCGGACCTTTAATGCATGTAATAATGCCGTCGGGCCTTGTCCTGTCCAGAATGGACTAATGTTGTTCCATCCTTTCTTAATGGGGTCTCCAAGAAAGACCTTGCACGCCTCCAGAAATTGCAGAATAGAGTAGCCAGGCTTATTTCAAGAAGCCTAAGCGCACACACACTTCCCCCTTGATTCGGGACTTACACGGCATCTCTGTTTCGCCAGAATTAAAATTTAGTACGCTTGTGCATACATATAAGGTTCTGCAATCTCTTTTATTGTGCCAACCCAGGCTACTATATTCCCTGTGAGGTCATAGACATTCATCATATTCTCTTCTTCCATTAGCGGGGGGGCGGGGGGGTTTGGGAGGGGATGCCGAGTGAGTGTCTAGCGGTCCCACGGGCGCGTAGGAGTTTTGGAGACGGGCTTTTTCCATCATTAGCCCTCGTCTCTGGAACTCCTTTCCCCCTGCCATCAAGAGAGCTATTTCCATCAGTCTTTCAAAAAGCTTCTTAAAACACACCTTTCGCCAACATATAGCTTTCCGTTTTTCTTCCTGCCTTTCTTTGCGCATCGTATACTTTGGCAAGTAGGCGCTTTATAAGTCTTGTTATTATTATTATTATTACTAACGTGCCAATCTCGAAAAAGATTCACAAGTTTCTTAAATTTTGCTGGAAAGGTCAAATGTACAAGTACATTGCTTTGCCGAATGGCCTAAGTAGTGCCGAGATTGTTCACGAACTTTTGAAACCTCCCTATCCACTTGAGAAGGTCATATGGTAATGGCTTACATCGACGACATCCTGGTGGTTTAAATTCAACGCAGTATGGTCAAAGCAACAGTATCAGAAACTTGTAAAATTTTCCAGGAATTGGGATTTATAATCCATCCTACCAAATCACATTTTGAGCCAAGCCAAATTATAACCTTTCTAGGGTTGAAATTAATACAGTCAATATGACAGAATCTTTACCTGATGCAAAACAGCAAGACATTTTCAGGCTTGTTTGATAATTACAGTCATCATCACCATTTATTAGAGATGTATCAATTCTGATGGCAAAATGATTTCGCCCTGCCAGCAATGGAATTGGTAAATTACATATTGAGCCCTTGAAAAGGACACAATATGGCTCTGAATAAAATAAAGCCATTATGATCGGAAAATGACAGTATTGATGCGAGAGAATGTCTGATCTGATAGGACCAGACCTTTTTCAGGCTTGTTTTGATCTATTACAGTCATCATCACCATCTATTAGAGATGTATCAATTCTGATTGGCAAAATGATTTGCCCTGCCCGGCAATGGAATTTGTAAATTACATTATTAATATAAATGCATTTAAAAAAAGACAAATTATGGCTCGAAAAAATAAAGGCAATTATGATCGACAAATGACAGTATCTGATGCAGGAATGTCTGATCATGTGGTGGAAAAATAATGTCCACAATAGCTCAAATCCTATAACAAGAGCAATCCCAGGTGTTTATAGAATCTGATGCCACAAAAAAAAGGGTTGGGGGCATCAAACGGAGTTACCCATATCGGAGGCAGGTGGAATCAAACTGCAGCCAGAGTTGGCCCAGTGCAATAGCATAAATTCTTGAATTCTGCACTTAAATCTTTTTGCAAAGACATGCGCAACGTTACTGTATTGATTAGAACAGAAACACCGAATGCTGTTGAACATTCAAAGAAGGGAGGTACAAAATCCATTGATTGCAACTTATTAGCAAGAGAGTTTGTTTTGGTATTTCTAGAAACATTTTGGGTGATGGCCTACATGTTTACCAGGAAATTTAATGTAATGAGCTGATATGAAGTCACGTCAGTTGACGATGAAACTGAATGGATGTTATCCAAAATTTTCAAGAGTATTACAAGAGAGTTTGGAGTTCCAGAATAGATCCTATTCGCATCCAGATAACATCCAACTAAACGGTACTATCATGGAAACCTGACACTGATCAGAGGCCCCGTGAATGCTTTTCACTTAGACTGGTCCGAAGTGGTACGTTTGAATGCTTCCCCGTCTTTTTGCGCTTATAGGGCGGTGTCTGCAAGAACATCATGGTTGATCAAGCTGAAGGAATTATAGTTGTTCCAAAATGACATCGCAATCCTAGGTACACTTAAACTAAAGCCCGATGCAAGTGGTACGTGCATCACGTGTATGCTGTGCACAATTATTGTTCATGGCCTAGTTTCTGGGTATTCACACCCATAATAATACTCTTGATTCTCCTGTTTACGAGGTTATCCGGCAATCCATCCAAAAACAAGTGAAGGAAATTTACTACCTGAAAAAACTGCAGACATTTAGTCCTTAAATAATAATAATAATGAAACTTATGGTTCGCCGTGTATCCATCAAAAAGATGCCAATGGTTCAGGTGATGTAAAAAGCTCAACATTTTTAAACAAAAAAACAAAAAAACCGAAAAAGAAAACCAAAATGAAAGAAATGATAGTTTTGTCATAATCCGACAGCACTGGACATGACAAGAAAAAAAATAAAAGTGAACAGTGCAGGTTAGAATGACAAAGCCATCATTCTTAGAATGAATTCAAATACACAATGTACACAAGTAATCAAAAATCAAAATGATTAGATCCGAACTCATGATGAATGTCTTAAGCATGGATTTTAAAAGATTCATTGAGGAAGCTGATTTAATAAGTCTGGAAGTCGATTCCAAAGAAATGAGCAGCAAGCTCAAAAGAACGGTATTCCCCATGATCTCAACATCCCGTGGTACAGAGAGTAGACACCTGTTTGTAGATCGTAAATAACGAATTGGTTTATATGGCAGAAGAGACTGACAATGTAAGAAGGAGCCACATCATTGGTTGCGCGATAATACATCAACAAGTTTTTAAGACAATCCTGTGATAATAGTAAACCAGTGGTCATTTCCTTTAGAACAGGTGGAATATCTCCCGTTGGTTTGCTGGTAACAATCCGAGCAGTTTATATTGTTGTAAGCGAGACAGTCGTTTGATCTGAGTATCTGGAGTCCAAAAGAATAGAATTCCCATGCCAGACGCGAAGTAACAAAATAATGCACTAGTTGTTCAGTGGCTAGTATTGAGATATTTCCGGATAAGTCCAATGTTTCTCTTAGATAAAAGAAGACGACCTTGGTTATGGTTAGAGAAGATGGTCTTTAAAGCATGTCCGCATCAACGATAGTGCCCAAGGTTTTCGAACGTTTGTCTGATAGACAATCTGTGCGCTTCCTATTGAGAGATGGGAATTGCAAAGTTGCACGTTGATGTTTAGAGCCAAGAATGATTAATTCTGTCTTGCCTCATTTAACTTGAGAAAGTTAGTAGACATCCAGCATGAATTTCAGAAATACCATAATTCCATTTTTTGCGAGCAGATTCAGCTCAACTTGAGTGGGATTCAATGATATATATATCTGTTCGTCCTTCAGCATAAAAGTGGTATTGGAGGTTATATTTGTTTTGATGATTTTCACAAGATGCTGGTATATATTGAAAACAGGCACAGGAACCCGTACACTTCCTTGTGGTACAAACCCGAAGTCCAAGCTGTGATGGAATGGGAAAATTTTCAGAATTTAACACTTTGTGATCTGCTTGATAAATACGACATAAACCATTGAACGGACAGTTTCCCATCAAAACCCACGCGTTCCAGGAGCTTTGGATAAAAAAGACAAATTAGAACAGTCTGTAAATTTTTCAGAATGTCGGTGATCAGACTTTTTTTGGTTTCTTTAGAAGTGGTCGGACAATTGCAGATTTTCAAAGATGATGGAAAATGCCCGAAGCAAAGTGACTTATTATCAGCCGGCTAATGTTGGCACAAGTTTAATTGGCACAGTCCTTTTAACAAATCAGTAGGACGTGTCCAATTCACAGCTCTTAGTAGGGGAATTGTTGATCATTTAAAAAACTTCAATCCTCATACCAATATCGAAATGACAAAGCTTTGTGTCGCTATTGGAAAAATATGAATCGACGGCATGATACAAACATGATGTGTTGAAAAAGTATACGATTGCCTGATTTTATCTTTGAAGAAACAGAATTTGTTGGCGAGCTCCTCATTGGAATCACATTGTGGGAGTGGTGACGCCTTATTGCGGTGAAGAAGCTTATCAGTCACATGAAAAAGTTTCTTCTGATCAGCAGCACAGTTACTAACTAAATTAGAAAAGTAGTTCTGCTTTGTTTTACGCAAGAAGTGCATTCACATAGTTGCGTTTGTTTATGATAATTTTTGTTTGTCAATCTCTAAACCTGACATGCGCCACTTCCACTCTAGTCCTCGCCGCCTCATTTTTTGTCTCATAATTTCCTGAGTGTAGCCGACGGGTCGTTGGGTCTAAACGTACTGGTACGAGGTCTTAGATTGGTGCTGCAAGTCAAGAGTGAAGAAAGACTTTCATTGTAATTTGAACATTTTCAGAGATGGAAGCAGTGGGCACAAAAGATCCAATTTATCAATGTCAGTACAGAAAGATGCCAACATTTTTATTTCTTAAATTCCTGGTTGTCTTTCTTCTTAGATGCTTTAGGTCTTTGTAAGTTTTAATAAACGTGCAATCAAACGGGGTCATGGACAGAAAAACCAAGGCCATCCCTTTAATAGAATATTTTAGCACAGAGGGTCCTCATCAGAGCGAGTGATATACGATCCACAGTCATTCCCTAGTTTTTGTGCATGTATGTTTAGTTTATGTTGTTTTAAGACCAGATGATTCTAGTAACTCAATAAATTGAATAGCATCACGATCGTCTGCAATGTCAACATGAATATTGAAGTCTCCGCATATGAGAAGACTGTGTGATACAAGAACGTAGGAATTAACAAGTTCACTAAACTCACATAAAAAATGAGAGTAAGGAAACAGTTCTTTGTGGACGGTAAACAATAATCACAGATATGGTAGTTGTGTTGCTGGATATTTCAAGTTCAAGCGATTCAAAGGATTGAAACTTTCTTTGATTAGACAATTTCACAGATAAGCCCGATTTGTAGACTAAAGCAACACCCCCTCCTTTCTTGCCTACTGCGAGCGGGCTTATGAGTAAGTTGTAGCCAGTTGGCGTCATGAAACCAATAACAGTAGAATCCTTTTATCCTTAGTTCGTGGCGAGCGTCCACAAAGAAACAAATAAGCTGTTTATATAAGAACGGTGGACTCAATTCTGTATTGAGAAGAATTGTTCAACTTTTCAGGCGGATGTTTCGGCAGTATTGGCCTTTTTAACTCTGATTTATGAGCAAACTCACAGCTATAGTGCAGTCAACACAGCACGGTGTGCTTATCGTCTTTTTTGTTTCTAGAGAGTGGCCACACCATTGGCACACATCCGCTTATTAGTCGCTTTATTAAATGTGTATTTACTTTGCATCCACCAAATCCTCGATACTGAGTATGGATGTTTAAAACTAGTTCTAATTATTTGAGATCGCTTTCTCCAACAGGCCACTTTGAAACTTCGTGCCTAACGTTAAAACGTGCATGCTGTAGCACTTTTATCAGCACAAAGATGTCAGAACCTTCCTCTGCTCAGGGATAGATAACATAATTAAGGGCCAAATTCTGTTGTATTTTTAATCAAGGATTTTGTTAAGCAAAGTAAGCCAGGTAATGTAGGCATAACACTGAATCTAAGAGCCTATCCGCCAGATCGCAGACAATGTGTTGTTAAAATTTGAAACGTTTGCTCTGCACCAAAACACTTGCGAAAAGATCAAACAAACTTTACTTAGTTATCGTAAGGCCACACACACGGTTTGTCAAAGACACAATGTCACGTTGGATTCGCAAAAGCGATGAATGAATTCGGAATTGACATCTCAGTTTACGAAGCGCATTCAACAAGAGTGGCCTCGTCATTCCGCTGCTAATGTCCCAATTGATATTTTATCAACTGCAGGATGGGCAAATGAGAAAACTTTTACAAATATTAATGGAAAACCATTCATTGTGAAACAAAATCATTTGACAGCTAGTCTCAGACAATCATAAACTTACATACTGACATGTAAACAGTCAGCCTGTGCCTAATTATCAGGTACAACAAATATTTTATTATGTGAACCATGCACCTAAGCCAATTACAGGTTGCTTAGTAATCACAAAGAGTGCAAAAACCTATGCAGATGTAAACCATGGTAAATACCTAGATTGAAACATAGAAGTGAACTTTAAATGCCATACGATGCAGTATGGTTAGAAAGATTTTAGCATAAAAATGTACATGTGATGTTTTTAAAATACCATAGAAAACAAGTAATTTATATACACGTACTGTATGAGTATATACTTACAATTTAACATGAAAAGAACAAGGAGATTTCAGTTTGTAACAAGGACATTGCTATAAACAAAATTTGTTACCGTGGGAAGGAAGATGTTTGGTAATCTTCCCAAAAAGATATGAACCTAGTCACTCAGAAATTACCAATTGGTAATTACCAAAACAAAACATGTCCTACTACCCAGAGGGTGTTTTGAATCAATTCCCAGATGAATTAGCAATGTGCCTATACCGTATTGTAATAAAACCGGTCAGTTCCCTTAGGGATAAAAAGTGTTGCAAAAGTTTTAGAACCACAGACATTTCATAATCATGCAAGAAAAATCCCTAAGTACTACCGCTTTGTGGTGCTAAAATGAGCGTTAAAGTCAGAGTTTTTATGTGTTAAGAATAGAGATGTGTTAGTGAATCACATGATTTCCTATTGAGGTGAAATTTCCCAATACAGGTGCATTGTGGGATTGACTCAAAAACCCTCGTCTAATACCTAAGCAAAGGTTTTACAGATTTGCGTTCACATGAAAGTGTTATTTTTTCTCTGGATTGAAAGAGAAATATGTTCTGAAACATAAGAACATTAACCGCCAGAAAGAATATACCAGTTGTCTTATGACTCTGATTCAGCAAATTGTTGTGTACAGCTTTGTACACTTAACATGTACAGTCTTGTTTGATATGCGACCAGAATTGCTTCAAGGTCCTCAGTTACAACGAACGTATTATGAAATAAAATACGCAGATTAAACAAGAAACTTACCTGTTTCGTAGTTGATCCTTATTTTATGAATAATGTGTGTGAGTGCAGGTGTGTAAACTGCCCCTCCTCACCCCAACCCATTCAAATTAAAATTGAAGTTAAAACTTCTTGATCAAAAATACATGCAATACGTTCTAGTGAGGCAAGGAAATTCGCTAGTCTCATATCAAACCTCTTTGAAGAATGAAGACGCATGCGCAGTCGGGATCTCTCAGTTTACACCTCACCTCGCCATTATTCATAAAATAAGGATCAACTACGAAAAAGGTATTGTTTCTTGTTTAATATTAATATTTAAAGGTGCTGTTCGGATTTGTCGATTGTGTTTCTCCTACTGATATGAGAAGCCCTGGCACTTGCAACATACACCCCATCAAGTATGGTGGGAAACACAAACTTGCGGTTTTATGGTAAAAAGAAGCAATAATGCATATTGCAAAGCCGATAGCAAAATCTGCTAATATGAAGGTTAACCAGTAACACGGCAGTGTTTTGTTTATATCTTGGGAATGAAATGGTTTGAGGGCTTAAATTTCAAGACGAAATTGATAAATCTGATATCAAAATCGACACTTCATCGGGTAAATCAGGGGTCACAAAGACGATCGGAATATGTACCTTAAGAAAGTAAAACAAACGACGTTCACTCAACACGTTTAACTCAATGGTGCTTGTTTAATCGATTGATGGATTAAATTGGTCGATTAGTGAAAAAAAATGTCATTGTCTGATTGTTTCATTCTTTTAATATTCTTCATTCTTTAAAAAAATCCTCCGCTCCTATTCTTCTTAACCTTTTTAAGTTATTTGTATTTCTTATTTTCGAACTATCAAAGTTTGTGTGGTCATCTACTTTGTCCAGTTGTAATATGAGTCGTTGTCGTCGTTTGAGACGCACCCTAGCATGATCGAAACGAAGACCAAAAATTCGATTCAAAGTTACCTCGTGTCAAATTGCATTGTCTTCTATGGACAAATTAGTTGAATACTCGTCTTTTTCTAAAAATAACCAAAACAGAAGATCCTAAATCATGGAACTATTACATTTCCAGATTTCTTAGTATACAACAAAATGTTCACACACCATCTTAAAAATATTAAATATGAATACTGCAAGGGATAAATTGTATTTCCTCTTCTCTTTTAATCCTTATACGTGAGCAAAGATTAGGTTGTGCTAACAAATGTAATATGAAACGTAGGCACAATTTCGTTTTTGAAATTAGAAATTAAAAAATTATGTATAATAATTATTAATATATGGCCCTCTAATGTCACTGGCCACAAACACCTGCAGCGTATATCTCCTGAAGAGGAGATTCGCCAGTATACGTCAGATGCAGATGAGGTAAAACTAATAGAAACCTGAGAATTACTGTTTGAATCTTACACAATATATACATGAACATATTATCATATACCGTGTGCTAACACGTTTAAAGAAGTCTAGTATATAGAATGGTAGACCAGTTTCTTCTCCACGGATTGACCCGAATAACTATGTTTACAACCAGTGCAACAAAATCATACGAATTTCGAGGATGCTCTCAAATATTCAATTTTGCATGGTTTTGACACCGAAAAAAAAATACTGGTGTGTGTTTGTTGTTTTATATCATTTAAAGTCTGACTCAGAGAATGTTGAAATATTATTTTTGTGTGTAATAATGAAAAAGAGTCAACTAGAAACTAAAGATCGTAACCTAAAAATGCACAATTCCGAAATTTGAGATGATCGGGAGTGTTCTTTTGATGCAGTAAACATTTATGTGTAGTCTTACGTCCCAATGTAATGAGTATAATAAAAAAGTCCGGATCCAGAAGTTTTAACAACGTTGGTGATTTTCTATATGAAGGAATTCGATTTAAGCTTAGCAATTTCACACAGTTATAAGTATATAGACAAGCTATGTCCATGCAAAAAAAAAAAATTTTTTTAAATTGGGGGCGCCCTCCCAGGAACTCTCTGAGGCGCCTTAAGTGACAGTCAGATCTAGCGCATTACAAAAATGAGGCTAAATGTTCAATCTTGATTCGGTTCAAATTAAATATTTACATAGTGTTCTGCATATTTCCATACGGGGATAATATATAAGATGTTTAATTCCTGGCCATGTGGAGACTAGGTTTTGTAGCCATTGCAAAACATAGTGTGCGTATTGGTACACACTTTTTTTGCACCGACTCAGCTACTGGAAACTCGCCAAACTTTATTTTGGTCTTTTTTAAGCTCTTTTAGGCGGGGTGGTTGAGTGTTTTTGGAATTGGGGAAGTGCCGCCTTCACGCAACCTAGTTACGACCTCTTGTGATGATATCTGCAAGAGGGATCCTAGTGGGCATCCAATATGACTGCCAAGGTCAGTAGGTAAAGGTCGGTAATCACTCGCGTTTTACGCTAAGATATATTGTGTAGCTTGTGTGTGTGTGTGTGTTTGTTGGATGCTTGTTTGTGTTTTTTTCTGTGTTTTCAGCATTTCTCGACTGTGAGAAATACTTTACAGGATATGGATGTTAAGATTCCGTACATTATGTTCAATTTATTTTATTTAATTCTTTCTCCGTTTATACAATCATGTCAGTAATAATTATCACGCCAATAATGTCTGGGCAAAATTGCAGATTATTTCCACGGTTGGTGCAATGGCTTCTGGCAGTTGTTTAGACGTATGACTGTGAAAAGAAGTAAAAATACATATATCACTGCTGTTGCAAAAATACGTCATGAAAATGTTTAATAAAATATATGTGTCGTTCACAAATTAAAAAAACTAGAATACTCTAAATACCTAGGTAAATGATTTAAAACGTTGGTCATGAATAATGACCAACTTGTTTGGGAAGGAATCGCTTTGACAGGCAAACATACTTCTACATTCAGGTCACATTATAGTTCGGAAGCATGTTTATTGCAATCTCCAAGTAAACTGAGATAGAGTATTTCTTCACCTTACGATGCCTTCCTTTCAAAATGTAGGATGCCTACCCAAGGACTCCCACACACGCACGTAAGCACATACGAACAAACACACACACACACACACACGAACTTCAAAAGAGGTTTGTCCACGTCGGGGAAGGGATGATTGCGAGAGTTTGGAGGTATGACTGCTTCAACCCACATGGGTTCCTGAATTTTAACCTGGTCCAGGTCCCTTGAAAAGGAAAATCCGACCCTGCCGGTAGTCGTCTTGGGATGATAAAACAAGCCATCCAACCCTATTTTATATTAAAGAGTACAGCATATGTGTAATAAAGAATAAGCCTCTATGCCCTACAATTTTGTAATTTCAAAAATGTCAACAATTTTGGATATCTACATAGTGAAGGTGACCTCCAGTTTAATTAACAAACTATACCAGATAAAAACTGAGAAACAATTATACTATACTGTTGGGTCATAAAGTTGGAATAAAATATTTTTACCACTTTTTATGGAATGATTCTTACTGTGTGGGTTATTTATGATATCTATAGGGTGTATATCGCCACACTACTTGAATGATCAGTCTCTTCCGAATATAATCACCATGACCGTAGTCCACAAGTAACTCTTTACGATCTGTGCCCTTAGCCTGAAGGAAAAGGGGGTATTTGAACAGCAGATTTAAGGATTTTGTTTTTCACAATAGTCATTTTTACATATAACACATTTTTGGGTGATTTTATGCATCGAAATGTTCAATAGCACTGTTTTAAATGTCAATCAGTCGCTAACATCAAGTATGGCCACCCCTGGCATGAATCAGCGCGTCAAGAGGCCGAGGCATACTGTCCAAAAGGTTGTTTATGATGTCAATGGACAGAGCGTCCCATTTCTGTGGTGTTTGAGATTGTCCCTGTAATTGATGGCTCGGCCAAAGGCATCCCAGCATAGTTACTCGATAGGGTTCAAATCAGGGAAGCAAGTAGGCCATTGTATCTGCGCCACCCCCTCATCCTCAAGAAATTGTCTCACCCCAGCGGCCCTGTGTGGCGTAACATTGTCTTGCAGCCGAAAATTGTTTACATAAACCCTTCTTGCATGTGGCAGACAGTGGTTTTCCAGAATGTCCAGGTACACGGCGACGTTCATGTTTCCATGTAGCACCACCAGCGATGTTTTTTCCTCCATAATGAATACCGGCCCATACCATCACTGAGCCGCCACCACCTTGAGCCGATTCCTGAATACAGTCATCTCGGAGGTTCTCACCACGTAATCGACGAACCCTTTGTCTTCCATCTTGATGGTCAATGATGTAGCGGCTCTCGTCAATAAACACGACACTTCGCCAGTGTCTGAGCTGTAATCTCCTGTGCTCCCTAGCCCAGCGAAGTCGATCAACCCTGTGGTGAACGGTTGGGCGTGGACATTTGGTTATTCCTCTTGCTCGGTAACCATGTTGGAGCACACTCCGATCTACAGTTTGGAGGGAAACGTTGATTCCATAGTGCCTTCTCCACAAACGACGAAGACGGCTTGTTGGCATTTTGCGAGTTCTACGGCACAGATTAAGCAATCGCCGATCATCTTGTCTGGTAGTTAGTCGTGGCCGTCCTGAAGATTTTCGTGGCCTCAAATGACCCACCTCTCGATGATGACTGAGGATTTTACAGACCGTACTCTGCGATAATCCGAGGAAATCAGCGACTCTGGCTTGTTTGTACCCTTTCCGTCGGAGTGCATGTACTCTTCGGCGTATTGACAATGCCGTTGGACGAGGCATAGTCTAGGGAACATTTGTGT